>CM021109.1:285293388-285318397 GCA_007115665.2 Sequoiadendron giganteum | reverse complement strand
AGAAAGTGGGGAGCGGAGCTAGAGACGAAACGAGAACTAGACCTAGAACAAGGCAAACAGAACAATGCCAAGTTCCATCCCGGTTCCGCCTTAGCTAGAACAAAAGACTTTTCCAAGGAAACAAGAGAATTCACCTAAGTCTTCAAAGGGGGTCACCAAAAAGTTGAGGCATAATTCCCAACAATAATATCTTATGACTGGTTATAATATATTATGAGCTAATTCTCATCGTGGTTTTTACCATTTTGGGTTTTCCACATAAAAATATTGGTGTCTATGTGTTATGTGGTGTTATGATATCTTTCATATCTATACTTACAATTGCAGTTAGATTTTCTCTAATATTTGGATGGTTAATAGTTGAGTTGTTAGTAGAATACTGATTCACACCTCCCCCCCTCTTAATATTCTAGCTGTTCAACATTCTCTTCTATCCACACTCTCATTAATATTGCTCCAACTACGATGACATACTGAATAATTTATTTGATCGAGATACCATCGGCTCCCATATTTGAGAGTTCATTCACCTCCTAATTTCCTTCTCTTAAAGTGTGGTTTAACAGATAACTTTTGAATCATTTCAATAACTTTAAAGCATTTTCTATCATAGCCCCAAGTTTCCAGTTCATCATTTGTCTAGAACGTAAGGCGTTGATAACTAGAGTTGAATCTCCCTCCACCACCATATTGGGTAGCTTAAGGTCTATACAAAGATTGAGTCCAAGAATCAATGCTTGTATATTTATCGCATTATTTGTCCCAATGGAGAGTGGCTCTACCATCCTACCTAATGCTTTCCCATTCCAATCTTTGATGATACACCCAACCCCAGAAATTCCAAGGTTACCTCTTACAACCCTGTCAAAGTTTACCTTATACCATCCCACTTCTGGTGGTTTCCACTTCACCTTTTTCCTATCCTCTTGAGTCTTCAAACCTCCTTCACCAATAAATGGTGGAATATTTAAGATGTGCCAATTTCTCCTCATGATTGTGTCCCATTCTATGAAATTTACCTTCTTTCAACTTGTATCCCCAACTTTAGTATTTATTACCTCCATAATGCCCACCTCCAACTTACTCAGTAATGATTGAATAGGCATTTATTTATCTAGGAAGATGCATTTGTTCCTTTCCTTCCAAACTCCCCATAATATTAATGATGGGTTTTCTATCCGAAGACTTGTAAACATTGCATTTCTATTAAGGATGGGCCAAGCACTTAGCATATTTAGTATTTTATTTGGGAATGTATTCTTCCATTGCAACTTAGCACAAAGCCACTACCAACATTTTAGGGTGAATGCAAAATTTAAGAAGAGGTGATATCCTATTTCTTCATCTTGTTTATATAAAACACATCTTTATGGGCCATTATAGCCCATTTTAGTGAGCCTATCCGATGTAAGTGCTCTACATTGAGTTTTTGCCCATGTGAACATCCTAGACTTTGTAAGACATTATTTGTTCCAACAGAGATTGCTCAGTAACCTTGACTCTAACTCTCGATTTATGACCAACAACCTATACCCATTAGTTCATATCGTAGTTACCAGATGGAGAGTTGTGCCATCTTGGCATATCTTTTCCATCTTCGATGCATATTGTTCGCTCATGCATAGCCGCTTCATAGGCTTCAACCACTTTTTTAGTCAATCCTAGAGCTCTCACCCTCTTCCATTGTCCCTTGCAACAACCATTTTTGACAAAGATGGACAGATAGTCCCACACGTTGCTTCCCCAAGCCTGTTTTATGATGTCCCTTACTTGTTCTAAACTCATCTCTACTTGCCAAATTTTTATGACCCCCCAAGAGTCCTTCCAAAAAAGAGTTGATCTTCCATCCCTTATGTCCCATGTCAAATAGACCAAAAATAGATCTTGACTATTTACTAGAAAATTCCATATGCTTGATCCATTCATAAGTGTTCTTGAGGTGAAAATACTTGTGTTACCCTCATCCAAATACTTCACCTTCATGATTTTTACCCATTTGAGCTCTTGATTAGTGTACACCTTCAGAACAAGATTTCCCCCAAGGATTTATTCTGAAGTAGCAAAAATTTTAATCCAACTCCATTAGTTGTTTTTTGATTTACATATTTTCTCCTAGCTCACTAAAGGATATTTGTTCTGTTCAAAAATACCTTTCCAGAAGAATCTCTTCATTTTCTAATTAATGCTTATTCTAGCACCAGTAGACATTGGTAGGAGTGAAAACATATATATTGGAAGAGATTCTATTACTACCTTTGACTT
The DNA here is from genome assembly GCA_007115665.2 of Sequoiadendron giganteum. Classification (NCBI taxonomy): domain Eukaryota; kingdom Viridiplantae; phylum Streptophyta; class Pinopsida; order Cupressales; family Cupressaceae; genus Sequoiadendron; species Sequoiadendron giganteum. The sequence goes on along the minus strand of CM021109.1, from coordinate 285,316,135 downwards.
GGTTAGTCTCCCTACCCAAGAGAGCCAATTGCCTTTCCAAGAGGCCAGCCTTTTGTCCACCCTATCCACCAAAGTGATGTCGGAGCATCCTAGGCATATGGCGATCTGCATCATCCAAAAAAAAAAAAGGTTTTATTTTCATTTTTTTTTTGGTTTGGTGGTCTTCAACATCTTTCTATAGCTGGAATCCAAAATTCTGATCGAAATTGAAAAAATCCAAGTTTTTGCCAAATCATTGTTTTAAGTCTCCATGGGCAGTTTTGAAAATTATTTCTAGAATATGCGTAAGGAATCAAGTAAATTAATTTTGCAAGGAAATTCATTGAGGTACCATGTTGAATGTGAAAAAATAATCAAAGTTATATCTTTCAACATTTGGGAGAAATTAATGCTGGAATTTTTTTTTTTTAATGCTGAAAGTATGTTGCTAGTTTACAAAAAGTTTAATTTTTCAAAATTTATGAAGGTTGGAGTGAAATAGTTTCGCAGAGGACCCGAGGAAATCATATCGAGCGTACTCACCAATTTTCATGTGAATTGGAGAACTTTAAGTTTTTTGCCTACTAATGTACCCGTTTACATCAAATTGGCATATTCAGTCTTCTTCGAATTAATTTTGAAAGGGATTATTTTTGCAATGGAATAAAAAAAATTTGAATATTTTTTACTGACCAATTTCTCTAGTGATTAACTGACTGTGATTTTTTATAACCATCAGATATGACAATGTTCAATATTGAAGAAAAAAATAATATTTATTCTTTTATTTAAAATTTCTAGTTTACACCCAAACTTAGAAGTTTTAAAATAAATAAAATAAAAGGAAGAAAAGGAAACGTAGGGGGAATAATGTGAAGAACTGGAGATAAAAACAAGTAATGAAAAGTTTGTATCCATTTATTAGCTTGCAAAAACAGAAAACAAGAAGAGGAGGTAGTGCCATAGTGAAGAGAGAATTGGGTGAGGGGTTGCACACATTTGGTTTCAGATGCCAAGAATGAGTCTTTTAGGGAGCTACATATAGAGGATATTTTAATTAATTAAGAAGATGAAACAATAAGTTGTGTAGGTGGAAATAAGAAGAGGGGTTTTTTGTCCTAGATTGAGGAGAATTATATTGAAAGTGTAAGAGATGTCATTGAAGGCTAGAATTAAAGTTCTTGTAACAAGCTAGTTTGATGATGAATTGAATAAAAATGAAATCTTGTTGCTAGAAATTGTCCTTTGTGTTGTGGAATTAAATTTTAAATGTGTGTGCATAATTTTTGAAAGAGGGGATTACCCTCTTGCGTTAATTGGTATCAAAGTAGGTAATCTTGAGAGTGGAGAGGATCCACTAGGACCTGCGGGTGTTGTGTGAGCAGATCATCGACCAGGAGGAAGTTCACACTTAGAGGAAAGTGTGTGAAGCAGTTGTGGAGAGCTCAAGAGGGTTGTTGCAGGTAGAGGAATCTTGAGCAATAGATAGTTGGAAGATGCAAAGGATTTTTTTTGTAAGTGATGATAGATTGCAAGAGTTGAGATGGAAGATGGGTTGGGTTGTGAGGAGACCCGTGTGGATACTATTTTGGGAGCAGTATTGGGAGAATGTTGAGGATGAAATTTTTGAAGCAATGGGAAAGATCATTCGAGGAAAAGTGCAAAAGAGTTAGAAAGAGTGAGAAAAGTGGTAAAGAGGAGTGAGAAGAAGAACAAGCATAACAACCTGAGATGTAAAGAGGAAGAAGTGAGAGCAACCCATACCAATGCAGATGAAGAAGTTGCAATAGAGACATACCATGAGGAAGGCATGAAGAGAGAAGAAGAAAGGATTGAAGTGAGAAGTGAATAAGTTGTAGTGAATGATGAAAAGATCTGTTAGCACAAAATTATTGGTGATTGAGGAAGAATGGAGGACGAAGCTCGTTGTTGCAACAAAAAGAGAAGAATAAGAAGTTGTAACTGATGATGATGTGGATGTTACAACTGAGGTAACTTATGTTCTGATAATGATATTTTGTTTTTCAGATGCAATAGTAAAAGGTGAGATGGATAGAAGACAAGATCATGTTGTGGATGTTACATGGTTGTGTGTTGAAATAGTAGAAGATGTTGTAGGTTTTTTTGGTGGAGGTGGATGGTTAGAGGTGGTTTTGAACCCATAGAGGAGGAGAGAAGAGTGCAAAGGATTTGGTGGAGGAGGTTGGGCTTTGGTGGACATGAGTCCATGAGGGGGAAAAAGAGGAAGAGTACATAGTGTGACAGGAGGGAGGTGACCCGTGTTCTAGAGAAGTGCTAGAAGAAGTGAAAGAAATAGTTTTCAGGCACTTGATACAACGATGGATTTCACTGCAGATTGATTACAATCTCAAAGAGTGATTCAATCACTCAACTCCACCATTGTGAGCCAATGCTCACAATCTTTCCTACTCGACGTGTCTGATGTAGGAGCATCCTATTTGCATCACCCAAAAAAAATTAGGTTTCATTTTCAGTTTTGTTTTGGTTTGGTGGTCTTCGACATCTTTTTGTAGCTGGAATCCCAATTCTGATTGAAATTGTAAAAATCCAAGTTTTTGCCAAATCGTTGGTTTAAAGCTCCATGGGCAGTTTTGAAAATTATTTATGGAAAATTCGTATGGAATCAAGAAAATTCCCTTTTTAGGGATATTCCTAGAGGTACCATGTTGAATGTGAAAAAAAAGAAAGTTATATCTTTCACCGTTTGAGAGAAAATAGTGCTGGAAATTTGTATTTTTAATGTCGAAAGTGTGTTGCCAATTTACATAAAGTTTAATTTTTTAAAATTTATGAAGGCTGGAGTGAAATCGTTTTGTAGAGGACTTGAGGACATCATCTCTATCCTACTTCACCAATTTTCGTATGAATTGGAGAAATTTGAGTTTTTTTGCCTGCTGATGTACCCGTTTACATCAAATTGGCATATTCAGTCTTCTTCAAATTCATTTTGAAAGGGATTATTCTTGCAATGGACTCAATTTTTTTTGAAATTTGTATATTCACCAATTTATCAAGTGATTAAATGATTGTGATTTTTTATAACCATCGGATATGACAATGTTCAAAATTGAAGAAAAAAAATAATATTTATTGTTTTATTTAAAATTTCCAGTTTGCACCAAAACTTGGAAGTTTTGAAATAAATAAAAGAAAAGCCAGAAAAGGCAACATAGGGGGAAGAATGTGAAGAGGCGGAGAAGAAAACAAGAAATGAAAAGGTTGCATCCATTTATTAGCTTGCAAAAAATAGAAAACAAGAAGAGGAGGCGATGCCATAGTGAAGAGAGAATTGGGTGAGAGGCTGCACACATTTGGTTTTAGATGCCAAGAATGAGTCTTTTAGGGAGATGCATATAGAAGATATTTTAATTAATTAAGAAGATAAGAAAATAAGCTGTGTAGGTGGAAACAAGAAGAGTATTTTTTTGTCCTAGATTGAGGAGAAGCAGATTGAAAGTGTAAGAGATGTTGTTAAAGGCTAGAATTAAAATTCTTGTAACAAGTTATTTTGATGATGAATCGAATAACAATGAAATTTTGTTGCTGGAAATTGTCCTTTGTGTTGTGGAATTAAATTTTAAATGTGTGTGTAATTTTTGAAGGAGGGGAGTACCCTCTTGCATCAATTGGTATCAGAGTAGGTAATTTGGAGAGTGGAGAGGATCCAGAAGGACCTACAGGTGTTGTGTGAACAAATCTTCGAATGGGAGAAAGTTTGCATTTAGAGGAAAGTGTGAGAAGCAGTTGTGGAGAGCTCGAGAGGGTTGTTCCAAGTAGAGGAATCTTGAGAAACAAAGAGCTGGAGGCCGCAAAGGAATTTGTTTTGAGAGTGATGACAAATTGCAAGAGGTGAGATGCAAGATAGGTTGGGTCGTGAGGAGACTCGTGCAGATACTATTTGGGAGAAATATTAGGAGCATGTGGAGGATGGAATTTTTGAAGCGATGGGAAATATGGTTTGAGGAAAAGTGGAAAAGAGTTAGAGAGAGTGAGAGAAAAGTGGTAAAGAGGAGTGAGAAGAAGAACAAGGATAACAACCTAAGATGTAAAGAGGAAGAAGTGAGAGCAACCCCTACTGATGGAGATTAAGAAGTTGCAGTACAGACATGCCATGAGGAAGGTGAATAAAGAAGAAGAAGGATTGAAGTGAGAAGTGAAGAAGTTGCAGTGAATGGCGGAAAAGATCTGTTAGCACAATTGTTGGTGATTTAGGAAGAATGGAGGATGAACGAAAGGTGAAATGGATAGAAGACAAGATCATGTTGTGGATGTTACATGGTTGTGTGTAGAAATGTTAGAAGATGTTGTAGGGTGTTTTTGGTGGAGGTGGATGGTTAGAGGTGGTTTTGAACCCACAGAGGAGGAGAGAAGAGTGCATAGGATTTGGCGGAGGAGGTTGGGCTTTGGTGGACATGAGTCCACGAGGGGGAAAAGGAGGAAGACATAGTGTGACTGGAGGGAGATGGTCCATGTTCTAGAGAAGTGTTCGAAGAAGAGAAATAAATAGTTTTGGGGCACTTGATACAATGATGGAGTTTTCCATAGATTTCTTACAATCTCAAAGAGTGATTCAATTACTCAACTCCACCATTGTGAGCCAATTCTCACAATATTTCCTACTTGATGTGTCTGATGCAAGAGCATCCTATCTGCATCACCCCAAAAAAATTTAGGTTTGGTTTGGTGGTCTTCAACATCTTTCTGTAGTTGGAATCCAAAATTATGATCGAAATTGCAAAAACCCAAGTTTTTTCCAAATCGTTGTTTTAAGGCTCCATGTGTAGTTTTGAAAATTATTTCTAGAAATTTCGCAAGGAATCAAACAAATTCCTTTTGAAGGGACATTCCTGGAGGTACCATGTTGAATGTAAAAAAATAATCAAAGTTATATCTTTCACCATTTAAGAGATATTAATGCTGGAAATTTGTATTTTAATGTTGAAAGTGTGTTGCCAGTTTACAAAAAGTTTAATTTTTTAAAATTTATGAAGGTTAGAGTGAAATAATTTTGCAGAGGACCTGAGGACATCATCTCCAACCTACTTCGCCAATTTTGGTGTGAATTGGAGAACTTTGAGTTTTTTCACCTGCTGATGTACCTGTTTACATGGAATTGGCATATTCAGTCTTCAAATTAATTTTGAAAGGGATTATTATTGCAATGGAATAAAAAAAAATTGAAATTTTTTTATTCACCAATTTCTCAAGTGATTAAATGACTTTGATTTTTTATAACCATCGGATATGACAATGTTCAAAATTGAAGAAAAAATAATTTTTAATGTTTTATTTAAAATTTCTAGTTTGCACCAAAAATTGGAAGTTTTAAAATAAATAAAAGAAAAGGGAGAAAAGGAAACATAGGGGGAAGAATGTGAAGAGATAGAGAAGAAAACAAGAAATGAAAAGGTTGCATCCATTTATTAGCTTGCAAAAACAGAAAACAAGAAGAGGAGGCAGTGCCATAGTGAAGAGAGAATTGGGTGAGGGGTTGCACGCATTTGGTTTCAAATGCCAAGAATGAGTCTTTTAGGGAGTTGCATAAATAGGAGATTTTAATTAATTAAGAAGATAAAACAATAAGCTGTGTAGGTGGAAATAAGAAGAGGATTTTTTTGTCCCAGATTGAGGAGAGGGAAATTGAAAGTGTAAGAGATGTCATTGAAGGCTAGAATTAAAATTCTTGTAACAAGTTAGTTTGATGATGAATTGAATAACAATGAAATTTTGTTTCTAGAAATTGTCCTTTGTGTTGTGGAATTAAATTTTAAATGTGTGTACGTAATTTTTGAAAGAGGGGAGTGCCCTCTTACATCAATTGGTATTAGAGTAGGTAATCCTGAGAGTGGAAAGGATCCACCAGGACCTGCAGGTGTTGTGTGAACATATCATCGAATGGGAGGTAGTTCACACTTAGAGGATGTGAAGCAGTTGTGGAGAGCTCGAGAGGGTTGTTGCAAGTGGAGGAATCTTGAGCAATGGAGAGTTGGAAGCCGCAAAGGAATTTTTATTTAGAGTGATGAAAATTACAAGAGGTGAGATGCAAGATGGGTTGGGTCGTGGGGAGATCCCTGCGAATACTATTTTAGGAGAAGTATTGGGAGAATGTGGAGGATGAAATTTTTGAAGCAATGGGAAAGATGGTTAGAAGAAATGTGGAAAAGAGTTAGAAAGAGTGAGAGAAAAGTGGTAAAGAGAAGTGTGAAAAAGAACAAGGATAACAACCTGAGATGTAAAGAGGAAGAATTGAGAGGAGGCCCTACCAACGTAGATGAAGAAGTTGCAATAGAGACATGCCATGAGGAAGGAATGAAGAGAGAATAAGAAAGGATTGAAGTGAGAAGTGAAGAAGTTGTAGTGAATGAAAAAGAAAAAATGTTAGCGCAATTATTGGTGATTGAGGAATAATGGAGGATGAAGCTCATTGTTGCAACAAAAAGAGAAGAATGAGAAGTTGCAGTTGATGAGGATGTGGATGTTACGACCTAGGTAAACTTGTGTTCTGATAATGACATTTTGTTTTCAGATGCAATAGTAAAAGGTTAGATGGACAAAAGACAAGATCATGTTGTGGATGTTACATGGTTGTGTGCAGAAATAATAGAAGATGTTGTAGGGTGTTTTTGGTGGAGGTGGATGGTTAGAGGTGATTTTGAACCCATGGAGGAGGAGAGAAGAGTGCAGAGGATTTGGTGGAGGTCGGGCTTTGGTAGACATGAGTCCACGAGGGGGAAAAGGAGGAAGACACGGTGTGATTGGAGGGAGGTGGTCTGTGTTCTAGAGAAGTGATGGAAGAAGTGAAATAAATAGTTTCAGGGCACTTGATACATCGATGGAGTTCACTACAGATTGTTCACAATCTCAAAGAGTGATTCAATCACTCAACTCCACCATTGTGAGCCAATGCTTGCAATCTTTCCTACCCAATGTGTCTGATGCAGGAGCATCCTATCTACATCACCCAAAAAAAATTAGGTTTGGTTTTCAGTTTTTTTTTGGTTTGGTGATCTTCGGTATCTTTCTATAGCTAGAATCCAAAATTCTGATCGAAATTGCAAAAATCCAAGTTTTTGCCGAATCATTGTTTTAAGGCTCCATGGGTAGTTTTAAAAATTATTTTTGGGAAATTCGTAAGGAATCAAGCAAATTCATTTTGTAGGGACATTCCTATAGGTACCATGTTGAATTTGGAAAAATAATCAAAGTTATATCTTTCACCATTTGGGAGAAATTAATGCTGGAAATTTGTATTTTTAATGTCGAAAGTGTGTTCCAAGTTTACAAAAAGTTTATTTTTAAAAAATTTATGAAGTCCGAAGTGAAATTGTTTTTCATAAGACCCGAGGACATCATCTCGAGCCTACTTTGCCAATTTTCATGTGAATTGTAGAAGGTTGAATTTTTTGCTTGTCGATGTACCCGTTTACATCGAATTGGCATATTCAATCTTCTTCGAATTAATTTTGAAAGGGATTATTATTGCAATGGAATCAAAAAATTTTGAAATTTGTTTATTTACCAATTTCTCAAGTGATTAAATTATTGTTAAGTTTTATAACCATCGGATATGACAATGTTCAAAATTGAAGAAAACAAAATTATTCTTTTATTAAAATTTCCAGTTTGCACCAAGACCTGGAAGTTTTAAAATAAATAAAAGAAAAGGCAGAAAAGGCAACGTAGGGGGAAGAATGTGAAGATATAGAGAAGAAAAAAAAAAACTAAAAGGGTGCATCCATTTATTAGCTTTCAAAATAGAAAACAAGAAAAGGAGGCAGCGCCATAGTGAAGAGAGAATTGGGTGACGGGTTGCACGCATTTGGTTTCAGATGCCAAGAATAAGTCTTTTAGGGAGCTTCATATAGAAGATATTTTAATGAATTAAGAAGATAAAACAATAAGTTGTATAGGTGGAAATAAGAAGAGGAGTTTTTTATCCCAAATTGAGGAGAAGCAGATTGAAAGTGTAAGAGATGTCGTTGAAGGCTAGAATTAAAATTCTTGTAACAAGTTAGTTTGATGAGGAATTGAATAAAAATAAAAGAATTTTGTTGTTGGCAATTGTCCTTTGTGTTGTGGAATTAAATTTTAAATGTTTGTGTGTAATTTTTGAAAGAGGGGAGTACCCTCTTGCATCAATTGGTATTAGAGTAGGTAATCCTGAGAATGAAGAGGATCCACCAAGACTTGTAGATGTTGTGTGAACCGATCATCGACCGAGAGGTAGTTCGCACTTAGAGGAAATTATGTGAAGCAGTTATGGAGAGCTCGAGAGGGTTGTTGTAGGTAGATAAAGGTTGAGCAACAGAGATTTGGAAGCTGCAAAGGAATTTGTTTTGAGAGTGATGAAAATTGCAAGAGGTGAGATGCAAGATGGGTTGGGTCATGAGGAGACCTGTGCAAATACTGTTTTGGGAGCAGTATTGGGAGAATGTGGAAGATGAAATTTTTGAAGTGATGGGAAAGATGGATTGAAGAAAAGTGGAAAAGAGTTAGAAAGAGTGAGAGAAAAGTGGTAAAGAAGAGTGAGAAGAAGAACAAGGATAACAACTTGAGATGTAAAGAGGAAGATATGAGAGCAGCCCCTACCAATGTGGATGAAGAAGTTGTAGTAGAGACATGCCATGAGGAAGGCATGAAGAGAGAAGAAGAAATGATTAAAGTGAGAAGTAAAGAAGTGTCAGCAAATGGCGAAAAAGATCTGTTAGCTCAATTGTTGGCAATTGAGGAATAGTGGAGGATGAAGCTTGTTGTTGTAATTAAAATAGAAAAATGATAAGTTGTAGCTAATGAGGACGTGGATGTTATAACCGAGGTAAAATTGTGTTTTGATAATGATATTTTGTTTTCAGATGCAATATTAAAGTGAGATGGATAGAAGACAAGATCATGTTGTGGATGTTACAATGGTTATGTGTAGAAATAGTAGAAGATGTTGCAAGGTGTTTTTGGTGGAGGTGGATGGTTAGAGGTGGTTTTGAAACCACAGAGAAGGAGAGAAGAGTGCAGAGGATTTGGCGAAGGAGGTTGGGCTTTGGTGGACATGAGTCCAGGAGGGGGAAAATGAGGAAGACACAGTGTGACTAGACAGAGGTGGTTCATGTTCTAGAGAAGTATTGGAAGAAGAAAAAAAAATGTTTTGGGGAACTTGATACGATGATGGAGTTCCATACATATTATTTATAATCTCAAAGAGTGATTTAATCACTCAACTCCACCATTGTGAGCCAGTGCTCACAATATTTCCTTCCCAACGTGTCTGATGTAGGAGCATCCTATCTACATCACCCAAAAAAAATAGGTTTGGTTTTCAGTTTTGTTTTGGTTTGGTGGTCTTCGACATCTTTCTATAGCTGGAATCCAAAATTCTGATCAAAATTGCAAAAATCCAAGTTTTTGCCAAATCATTGTTTTAAGGCTCCATGGGTAGTTTTAACAATTATTTCTAGAAAATTCATAAGGAATCAAGAAAATTCCTTTTGCAAGGATGGTCCTAGAGGTACCATGTTGAATGTGAAAAAATAATCAAAGCTATATTTTTCACCGTTTGGGAGAAATTAATGCTGGAAATTTGTATTTTTAATACTGAAAGTGTGTTGCCAATTTACAAAAAGTTTATTTTTTAAAATTTATGGAGGTTGGAGTGAAATAATTTTGTAGAGGACCTGAGTGTTGGCCCCACGGTTGTTGTTGCACCAAAAGGCTGACCTGTTAATGCTCGATACAACCACCAAAGTTAACGGATCCACGAGAGGCGGTTAGTCCATGTCACAAATCCCGAGGGGAGTGCTAACCATATGAAAAAAATATCCCCCTTAGTGTTACCCAAGGGGGTTCGAACCTGACACCTTTGGCTTTGATACCAATTGTTGGCCCCACGGTTTCCATTGCACCAAAAGGTCGACCTGTTAATGCTCGATACAACCACCAAAGTTAACAGATCCATAAGAGGTGGTTAGTCCATGTCACAAATCCAGAGGGGAGTGTTGACCATATGGAAATACTGAGGACATCATCTCGAGCCTACTTCACCAATTTTTGTGAGAATTGGAGAACTTTGAATTTTTGGCCTACTGATGTACCTATTTACATCGAATTGACATATTCAGTCTTCTTCGAATTAATTTTGAAAGGGATTATTATTGCAATGGAATCAAACATTTTTTAATTCATTAATTTATCAAGTGATTAAATGACTGTGATTTTTTATAACCATCAGATATGATAGTGTTCAAAATTGAAGAAGAAAACTTAATATTTATTCTTTTATTTAAAATTTCTAGTTTGCACCAAAACTTGAAAGTTTTAAAATAAATAAAAGAAAAGGCAGAAAAGGCAACTTAGGGGGAAAAATGTAAAGAGCCAGAGAAGAAAACAAGAAATGAAAAGGTTGCATCCATTTATTAGCTTGCAAAATAGAAAACAGGAAGAGGAGGCAGTGCCATAGTGAAGAGAGAATTGGGTGAGGGGTTGCACGCATTTGGTTTCAAATGGAAAGAATGAGTCTTTTAGGGAGTTGCATATAGAAGATATTTTAATTAATTAAGAAGATAAAATAATAAGTTGTGCAAGTAGAAATAAGACGAGGATTTTTTTTTCCTAGATTGAGGAGAAGCATATTGAAAGTGTAAGAGATGTCATTGAAGGCTAGAATTAAAATTCTTGTAACAAGTTAGTTTGATGATGAATTGAATAACAATAAAATTTTGTTGCTGGAAATTATCATTTGTGTTGTGGAATTAAATTTTAAATGTGTGTGTAATTTTTGAAAGAGGGGAGTACCCTCTTGCATCAATTGGTGTCAGAGTAGGTAATCCTGAGAGTGGAGAGGATCCACTAGGACCTACAGGTGTTGTGTGAACAAATCACTGACTAGGAGACAATTCACAATTAGAGAAAAGTGTGTGAAGTGGTTGTGGAGAGCTTGAGAGGGTTGTTGCAGGTAGAGGAATCTTGAGCAATAGAGAGTTGGAAGCCACAAAGTAATTTGTTTTGAGAGTGATAACAGATTGTAAGAGGTGAGATGCAAAATGGGTTGGGTTGTGAGGAGACCTGTGTAGATACTGTTTTGGGAGTAGTATTGGGAGAATGTGGAGGATGAAAATTTTGAAGCGATGGGAAAGATGGTTTGAGGAAAAGTGGAAAAGAGTTAGAAAGAGTGAGAGAAAAGTGGTAAAGATGAGTGATAAGAAGAACAGGCATAACAACCTTAGATGTAAAGAGGAAGAAGTGAGAACAGAACCTACCGATGCAGATGAAGAAGTTGCAGTAGAGACATGCCATGAGGAAGGCATGAAGAGAGAAGAAGAAAGGATTGAAGTGAGAAGTGAAGAAGTTTCAGCGAATGGTGAAAAAGATCTGTTAGCACAATTGCTGGCAATTGAGGAAGAATGGAGGATGAAGCTCATTGTTGCAATGAAAAGAGAAGAATGAGAAGTTGCAACTAATGAGGATGTGGATGTTATAACTGAGGTAAAATTGTGTTCTGATAATGATATTTTGTTTTCAAATGCAATAGTAAAAGGTGAGATGAATAAAACACAAGATCATGTTTTGGATGTTACATGGTTGTGTGTGGAAATAGTAGAAGATGTTGCAGGGTGTGCTTGGTGGATGTGGATGGTTAGAGGTGGTTTTGAACCCATGAAGGAGGAGAGAAGAGTGCAGACGAGGTCGAGCTTTGGTGGACATGAGTCCACGAGGGGGAAATGTAGGAAGACACAATGTGACTGGAAGAATTGAAAGAAATAGTTTGGGGGAACTTGATACATTGATGGAGTTCGTTGCAGATTGTTTACAATCTCAAAGAGTGATTCAATCACTCAACTCCACCATTGTGAGCCAATGCTCACAATCTTTCCTACCCATCGTGTTTGATGCAAGAGAATTATATTTGAATCACCCAAAAACAAAAATTAGGTTTGGTTTTCAGTTTTATTTTGGTTTGGTGGTCTTTGGCATCTTTCTCTAGCTGGAATCCAAAATTCTGATTGAAATTGCAAAAATCCAAGTTTTTGCCAAATCGTTGTTTTAAGGCTCCATGGGCAGTTTTGAAAATTATTTCTAGAATTTTTTTAAGGAATGAAGCAAATTCCCTTTTTAGGGACATTCCTAGAGGTACCATGTTGAATGTGAAAAAATAATCAAAGTTATATCTTTCACCTTTTGGGGGAAATTAATGCTGGAAATTTGTATTTTTAATGTTGAAAGTGTATTGCCAGTTTACAATTCTTTATTTTTATTTTTAAATTTATGAAGGCTAGAGTGAAATAATTTTACAGAGGACCTGGGGACATCATCTTGATCCTAATTTTCCAATTTTCATGCAATTCGAGAACTTTGAGTTTTTTGCCTGTCGATGTACCCGTTTACATCAAATTGAAATATTTAGTCTTCTTCAAATTAATTTTGAAAGGGATTATTATTGCAATGGAATCAATTTTTTTTAAAATTTGTTTATTCACCAATTTCTCAAGTGATTCAATGACTATGATTTTTTATAACCATCGGATATGGTAGTGTTCAAAATTGAAGACAAAAATAATATTTATTCTTTTATTTAAAAAATTTCAGTTTGCACCAAAACTTGGAAGTTTTAAAATAAGTAAAAGAAAAGGTAGAATAGGTAATGTAGGGGGAAGAATGTGAAGAGGCAGAGAAGAAAACAATAAATGAAAATGTTGCATCCATTTATTAGCTTGCAAAAATATAAAACAAGAAGAGGAGGTGGTGCCATAGTGAAGAGAGAAATAGGTGAGGGGCTAGACGCATTTCATTTTCGATGCCAAGAATGAGTCTTTTAGGGAGCTCCATATATAAGAGATTTTAATTAATTAAGAAGATAAAACAATAAGCTGTGCAGGTGGAAATAAGAAGAGGAGTTTTTCTGGACCAAATTGAGGAGAAGTAGATTGAAAGTGTAAGAGATGTCGTTGAAGGCTAGAATTAAAATTCTTGTAACAAGTTAGTTTGATGATGAATTGAATAATGAAATTTTATTTCTGGAAATTGTCCTTTGTGTTGTGGAATTAAATTTTAAATGTGTGTGTAATTTTTGAAAGAGGGGAGTACCCTCTTGTGTCAATTGGTATCAAAGCAAGTAATCCTGAGAGTGGAGAGGATCCACTAGGACTTGCGGGTTTTGTGTGAACATATTACCGATCGGGAGGTAGTTCACACTTAGAGTAAAGTGTGTGAAGTGGTTGTAGAGAGATCGAGAGGGTTGTTCTAGGTAGAGGATGATTGAGAAACAAAGAGCTAGAAGTCACAAATGAACTATTTTTAGAGTGATGAAAGATTGCAAGAGGTGAGATGCAAGATGGGTTGGGTCATGAGGAGACCCATGTGGATACTATTTTGGGAGCAGTATTGGGAGAATGTGGAGGATGAAATTTTTGAAGCGATGGGAAAGATGGTTTGAGGAAAAGTGGAAAAGAGTTGGAAAGAGAGGGAAAAGCGGTAAAGAGGAGTGAGAAGAAGAACAAGGATAACAACTTGATATTTAAAGAGGAAGAAGTGAGAGCAACCCCTACTAATGTAGATGAAGAAGTTGTAGTAGAGACATGCCATGAGGAAGGCATGAAGAGAGAAGAAGAAAGGATTGAAGTGAGAAGTGAAGAAGTTGCAACGAACGACAAAAAAGATCTGTTAGCACAATTGTTGGTGATTGAGGAAGAATGGAGGATGAATCTCATTATTGCAACAAAAAGAGAAGAACAAGAAGTTATAGCTAATGAGGATGTGAATGTTACAACTAAGGTAATCTTGTGTTCTAATAATGATATTTTGTTTTTAGATGCAATAGTAAAAGGTGAGATGGATAAAAGACAATATCATGTTGTGGATGTTACATGGTTGTGTGTAGAAATAGTAGAAGATGTTGTAGGGTTTTTTTGGTGGAGTTGGATGGTTAGAGGTGGTTTTGAAACCATGGAGGAGGAGATAAGAGTGCAGAGGATTTGGCAGAGGAGGTCAGTCATGTCCATAAGGGGGAAAATGAGGAAGTTGTATGATTGGAGGGAGGTGGTCCGTGTTCCAAAGAAGTATTGGAAGAAGTGAAAGAAATATTTTTGGGGCACTTGATACAACGATGGATTTTACTGCAAATTGTTTACAATCTCAAAGAGTGATTCAATCACTCAACTCCATCATTGTGAGCCTATGCTCACAATCTTTCCTACCCGACGTGTCTAATGTAGAAGAATCCTATTTGCATCACCCAAATAAATTTAGGTTTGGTTTTCAATTTTATTTTGGTTTGGTGGTCTTTGGCATCTTTTTGTAGATGGAATCCAAAATTTTGATCGAAATTGCAAAAATCCAAGATTTTGCTAAATCATTGTTTTAAGGTTTCATGAGCAGTTTTAAAAATTATTTTTGAAAAATTCATAAGGAATCAAGAAAAATCCTTTTGCAAGGACATTCTTGGAGGTACCATGTTGAATGTGAAAAAATAATCAAAGTTATATCTTTTGTCATTTGGGAGAAATTAATGCTAGAAATTTGTATTTTTAATGTTGAAAGTGTATTGCCAGTTTACATAAAGTTTAATTTTTCAAAATTTATGAAGGCCAGAGTGAAATCATTTTGCAGAGGACCTGAGGACATCATCTCAAGCCTACTTCACCAATTTTCATTTGAATTGGAGAAATTTGATTTTTTCGCCTGCCGATGTACCTATTTACATCGAATTGGCATATTTAGTCTTCTTTGAATTAATTTTGAAAGTAATTATTATTGCAATGGAATCAAATTTTTTTGAATTTTTTTTATTCACCAATTTCTCAAGTGATTAAAAGATTGTGATTTTTAATAACCATCGAATATGACAGTGTTCAAAATTGAAGAAAAAAAAAATTTATTGTTTTATTTAAAATTTTCAGTTTGCACCAAAACTTGGAAGTTTTAAAATAAATAAAAGAAAAGGTAGAAAAGGAAATGTAGGGGGAAGATTGTGAAGATCCAAAGAAGAAAACAAGAAATGAAAATGTTTCATCCTTTTATTAGCTTGCAAAAATAGAAAACAAGAAGAGGAGGCAGTGCCATAGTGAAGAGAGAATTGGGTGAGGGGTTGCAAGCATTTGGTTTCAGATGCCAAGAATGAGTCTTTTAGGGAGCTGCATATAGAAGAGATTTTAATCAATTAAGAAGATAAAACAATAATTTGTGTAGGTGGAAATAAGAAGAGGAGTTTTTGTCCCAGATTGAGGAGAAGTAGATTGAAAGTGTAAGAGATGTCGTTGAAGGCTAGAATTAAAATTCTTGTAACAAGTTAGTTTGATGATGAATTGAATAAAAATGAAATTTTGTTGATGGCAATTGTCCTTTATGCTATGGAATTAAGTTTTAAATGTATGTGTGTAATTTTGAAAGAGGGGAGTACCCTCTTGCGTCATAAAGGATCCCACATTTTTCTTGGTTCTAGTCTTGTAGCTAAGGGAAGTCCAAGATATTTACATGGAAGCTTACCTTTTCTAAATTTTTGTATCCTTAATATTTAATTTTCCCTACTCGGGTTTGTGAAGAAGAAGACTTCAAACTTTTCTTGGCTAACCTCCTGACCCAATGCAACAAAGTATTTTTCTAATATATCTTTAAATTTTTTGGCCTCTCTTTCCCATGCAACCCCAAACAACATAGTATCGTTAAAAAATTGTAGATGTGATCGTTGATATATCCTTTGTAATCCAAGTCCCAACAATCCTTTCTTCCCTCCATTCTTTGGTTAGTGATCTCCCGCGAGCCTTAGCCATTATAATAAATAAGAAGGGGGACAAAGGGTCCCCATATCTTAAACCCCTTGATGCACCAAAAAATATTTTAGGTGTGCAATTTATTAGAACTGAATATGTGGGGCAATCAATCCAATTCAACCACCCTCTATGGAAACCAAATTCCTCTAGTACCTTGAACAAGAACCTCCAATTCACTGTGTCATATACTTTCTTGATATCTAGTTTTATCAACATTATTTGTTTGTTTGTCTTTTGAATAGAATGGATTGCTTCTTGAGAAATTATTACCCCATCCAAAATTTTTCTACATGATACAAACCCTATTGTTTCTTTGGAAATTATTATTAGGAAGTATCTTTTTCACCCAATTCACCATAGGTTTTGTAAGGATCTTATAAAATGTATTGCAAAGGGCTATTGGTTTGAATTCCTCTAAAGTTATAGATTTCTCTATTTTTGGTGTCAGTGTGATGAAGTTGTTATTCATTTATTTGATAATATTCCTAGAGCATCTAGAATCATCTATAGCTTCAACCACATCTGTACCAACAATGTCCCAATATTTTTGAAAAAAAGGCAGCTAGGAACCAGTCTGAACTAGGGGCCTTGTCAGGATGAAGCTGAAATAGAGCTTCCTTGATTTCTTTTTCTATGAATTTTTTGGTTAGAATTTTATTTTTGGCTTCAATTATAAGTCTTGGAATACAACAAATAATTTTTTGTTGCTCATGTAGATTGGATCCACCCTAGTCATTCAATATATTTTGGAAGAAGTCAACAATAACCGTCATTATATCTTCTATTTTGTCTAAAGTTCTTCCTTCAAAGGTCTTGATACATGATATAATATTCATTCCTCTCCTTACTTTGGTGATATTGTGGAAGAATTTCATATTTTTA
Organism: Sequoiadendron giganteum; assembly: GCA_007115665.2. Lineage (NCBI taxonomy): Eukaryota > Viridiplantae > Streptophyta > Pinopsida > Cupressales > Cupressaceae > Sequoiadendron > Sequoiadendron giganteum. The sequence goes on along the minus strand of CM021109.1, from coordinate 285,299,501 downwards.
TCTCCTGCATTTAACAATAGCTCTCTTGATTTATGCCTCCAAAAGATTTCTTCTTTTGTGAGTATATCTCCCATTTTATTTAGCAATTCTTTCTCCTAGAGATAACTTATGTTATCCATCCCATTGCTTATTAATTTTTCATTCAACTCCTTCAATTCTTTTTCTATTTTCCTTTTTTCCTCAAAGATATTCTTGAAACTATCTCTATTCAAAATATTTAAATTTTGTTTGATCAATTTCAATTTAGTGATTGTGCTGAACATTTTGGACCCATTTGGCTTTCTCTCAATCCACCACTTCCTTATAATATCCTTAAAGTGGTGGTCTCTAAACCGTATATTTTTTAATTTGAATGGGAATCTCACTGGTTTCCTCTCCCCAAGTATTTTCAAATTAATCGAAAAGTGATCAGAGCCCGAAATAGGTAGAATCCTAATCTCCAATGTGTATGGAAATGAACTTAGATCACTTTTAAAAAAGAACATATCTAGCTTTTCAACTATGCAACAAAAACCCTTACGTCTATATTTCCAAGTGTACTATCAATTTCCCATTGGAATTTATACCAACAAGTTTCTTTCCACAAAATTTTCAAAGTCTATTTGAGATGTGTTTTCCTTACCACACCTCCCTTCTTATCTTCTAATCTCAAAATAGTGTTAAAATCCCCCAAACTAAATTGAACTCAAATACATAATTTGTATAGACTAGGTCTAGTTCTCTCCAAGTTTCTCTCTTTTGAATGTAAGTAATTGGACCATAGACATTTATTAAAAGAAAGCACATATTAGAAGCTAAACTCTTTACCTTGCAAGCTATCCAGTGTTTGTTCACAACTACTTTTTCCACTAATACTCTTTATGGTCTCCATATAGTTATGAGCCCACCTAAAGGACCTTCTGAGTTTACCACCATCAACTTCCACAACTTCATTCTTTTTTTGAAATGCTCTACTTCATGTTGACATAATTTTGATTCTTGGATGAGACAAATATCGGCCTGAGACATCTCTAGATGATGCCTAATTAGGAACTTCTTGTTAGGGGTGTTTAAGCCCCTAACATTCCAATTTATGATTCTCATTGCATTTCAGAAAGGACATCACCCTTCCCTACTTTGATCATTTAGTTGATATTCATTTGGCCATTGGCTTCACCATCAATTTTGAGATTTTCCTAATTTGGGATTCTGCCCCTTTTCTTACTCTCTCCACAATTAGGAGAGGATTTGGATGCTTATTTTTGACATATTCCTAATTTACCAATATCCATTTGAGTTGGGGGCATGAATTTTTATTTTTAATTTTCTATGGGAGTGACGTGGACCCTTCTTCTGATTCTAGGCCTACCTCCTCTAGGTTTCACCTTATTTCCTAATCCTCTTCCAGATTTGTTTCCTCAAGGTTCTCCATCAATGACCCATTCTTAGCTTCTTTTTCAAGTTCTACTAATTCATTTCCTACCTCAATTAAGGATTTGAGATCATCCTCTTTAATATTGTTTCTGACCAAGTTCAAGATCTCTGATAAATTTGAGTCCAATTCTTTCCTTCATTTTAGTGATCCCACCAGCTACCCAATTTGGTTCTTCTATCTTTTCCCCTATTACTAGATCTTGATCTTAATCCCCAAGATCCAAATCAATTGTAGTTGATTCTACATCACCTTTTGGAGGATTAGAAACATTTCCCATTTTCGAGTGATGCCCCACTTCTCCCCTGACCTCTAGATTAATCCTCTGCATAGGATTCCTCCATCCCAGTGATAAAACTAGGAGAGAAAGTGTATCAATATATTGTATGTGAACTATTCAAATACATGTATGGATATAGATTCATTATGAATTGATAATTATTGGATGATAATCTAGACAATAGGACATATGGGGAAATTGAAGAAAGTAATATGAATGGAATGTGTACCTAACTATGAAGAATTTCCATTGATGCATGGTACTTAATTATTCTACAAGGATTAAAAACTACATGTGTGTACCAAGTGGTGTAAATAATGACCTATCTTAAGAAAAATTAATGCATAAATTAAAAATAAATGATTGAATCATGTGGAAATTCATATGTAGGAATATACCTTTCTATATATGTATCCTCTTGTCTTAGAAATTTATTTTGAATTGGCCAAATTTGGGGCAAAAAATAATTGAAAGGAAATGATAGTGTATTCTTAAAATAATAATTTGGTCATTAAGAACAAAATAAGAAGAAATTTACATTTAAATCTCATAAATCATGTAATGGTATGAATTTGCACCCCTTGCAAATTCCACATTTACATACCTCCTACCTTAGAGAATTAATTTTGATAATGAAATTACATGCTCTTCATCCTTTTTCCATCCACTTGGAAGCTTGTTTTCATGTCGATGGGGGATATTTTATTTGGGACACTAGCATGGTGCATAGACATCTATGTGGCGCACTGCCGTCTTGACAGGATTCTCACCTTTGGAATCCACAGAGGTGTTACACTCCTCCATTGGACACGAAGTGTAACATCTCATTCCCTTTAGACCAAATTTGAATGGATCCTTTATCTCCATTTTTCACCTTCAATTGAATCTCTTCCATTCTTTCACTCTCTCTAGATCTCTCTTGCTTCATCTCGGTCTTCTACACTCTTCTCATAACATTCTCAAGTTATACTAGCTCCATTGATGTTGCAAGTTCGTATTTTTTTGGTCCACTCTCCTCGTTTTTGTGATAATGTCAATCTTTGAAGGCCTACAAGCTCGCTCCTTCTCCCATTTGCCTTGAGTGCATGTGGTTGAAGGTGATATCGCTCCATCTTCCTTTAATTGTGCCTTATCATTTTAATATTGTAGTATATTGTTGTTCAACATACTACTTGATATTTCCATTACAATATCTTTCTTTATCATATTTCTCCAATCGTTGATATTTGGCTATCCGTGGAGGTGGAAATACCAAAGTGGGGGACTGATTGCAACAGTCCTCGAAACATAGCCCCAACATTTTCCCATTCTTGTGTGTGCAGGTTGTCCATCAAGTGAAGACCTTGAAGATATCAACTTGTGGGTAGGAAGGTGTGCTTTCCTCACCCTTCTTTTTCAATTCATAATTAGATTTAATTAAAGTATTCTTCTTGTTATGCTACCATTTTGTTCCTTTATGTTTATGTTATTTCATCAAACTGTAGTTGTTAGGTCATTAGTAGGTTTTTCCTTAGTTTTAAACTATACTTTACACTTTTTTTTTGTATAGATGCCAACACCCCACTAAGATTCCAATGCATCATACTATTGTTCGTGTCTCATGATGTAGTCCTCTGGAAGTGAGCTACCTAAGTCACAGTCCAGACTTTGGAAACTTACTCACCTGACTTCTTGGAATATTCGTGCTTGTAAAAGGACAACAAAAACCCAGTTTCTCTTCCTTTCAGCCTCTAAACGTTAAAATTTCCTAAAACACTCTATTAGCTTGAGGTAGATCAGGGCATCCTGTTATTCTAGACCCTCCCATGACCTAGGGTTTTGAGTAGTCGGTCCCCCTCCTCTACATTTTGGTGAACCCAATGTGAACCTCGTAATATCTATCTCTTTGTGTCAAGATTCCTTCTCTCGCATCTTGCGTAGGTTGTGGGCTTGTGTGTTGTGACACTTTATGAGATTTACAACTTCCAAATACATTTGTAGGAGTGTGCAACATAGACACTTAGAAATGGATTTCCCAAACGTCACTATTGGTTACACTTCTCAAGAGATGATGTCAATCGCTGAGACAAGTTTCTTTGATGAAACCACTCACGTTCCTACTCCTATTTCCCCTACAACCCCTCCTCTGAATGAGGATAATGTTGTCACTATTCTCGTAGAGAACCTCCTTGCTTTGGATGGGATGCTTTTAGATCTCGAGAATCATTTGGGGAAGGATAGAAACATGGCTAGAGCTTATAGAGTTTTTAATGAAACAAGATGTATGCTAGACAAGGATTGGATAGGCATAGAGTTTCTATGTGGCCTTATCGACTTAATGGAATCATGTGTCCCCTCATACAACACTAGGTTGGGTGTTACTTGAGGAGTTGTTCTTGATTCCTATGAGAGATAGATTGGCGTCTCGATGCCCATAACATCAATATGCATGAATGAGATAGGCCCTTCCATTAATATCTTCGTTTCTGCTTCTGAACCACCCCCTACCATCAAAGAAAGTAGAATACCCTTGGGGCTCAATGTCTTTCCTGGGGGAAATTCTGTTTTTCATGATGGGATCTCTAGCAAAATGGGAGAAGGTGGGTCTGGTATGTTCGACAATCCTAACAGTGGCTTCGATGGTGGTTCCGATGGTGACTCCACTCGTCCTATTTCATCATCTGACCTTGTTTTGAATGCTTTGCTACAAAATATGGGCCAAATGTAGAATCAATTGGTGAGTCTATCCCAAGCCTCTTCCTAGCCCATATTCCAACCTTTCTTTTGACATAGTTTTTTGTTGGTTGCAATTCTAAATAATCCCATCCCCTAAGGGATGGAGATTCCTAAATTTGAGAAGTACAACGATAAAGGAGACCCACAAACACATGTGTTAGAGTTGAATGTGATGTGGATAGACTTATTTCACCAAGATGACTTGATGGCCAAATTATTTCCTTGATCTCTCAAGGACACAACACTAGAGTGGTACTGTTCCTTTCCTAACAACTTCATATTCTCATTTTATTAGCTTGTTAATTAGTTTCTTCAATAGTTCTAGACTAACATCGGGCCGAAGATGACATTTTTAGACCTCGTCCGATATAAGTAGAGAGGGAATGAGAAGATTACTCATTTCATTGTTTGATATCAAGCACTCTTTTCATGGATTTCTTACCTGCTACCTAACTCAGATGCACAAAAGGTGTTCATTGGCAACCTGCAAATACCTTAGCAGGAGAAGTTTGCCTTAATGTAGTATCCTTCTTTCGTGCATTTGTGTGTGGCATTGTGGGAATACCAGGAAATGGTCTCTTAGTTTAGGGGATCTTCCTTGCACTCCCATCCGGGTATTTGCAAGATCATAATGGAAAAAATAGGCCCTTAAGTGGCAATGAAAAATCAAAAAAATCAAAGTTAGGCAACTTGACATAAAAATTTGAATAAGTTATCTATATTATTTCAAAAATATGTAAAAATAGAATCTGTGGAAAATTGAATTTAGTTTCTAAACTACTAGGTTAATTTTTGTAAAAAAAAAATCTATTTGGTGAAAAATTGAAATTTCAATGTAGTAGTACTTAAATTTCAGGGAAAAAATAAGAAGTAGGTGTCTATCTGACTACCCTAACCATAATAAAATGATAATATTTTTTTACAAGATTTTAGACATAAGTAGAATAATCATGTCCGGATGCGATGCACATTTTTTTGTAATTTTTTTTAAGTAAATAATTAATTATGAATTTTTATTACAACTTTTAAAAACTATAAAAACTCGTATGTCTGACCACCTTAACTTGGTCAAAACTTCATGAATTTTTATTTTTATTTTTAATCCTGTAGTATTTCAAGCATAGAATGTGACACATGTTTTGGATTCAAAAAATGTGATACCGTTTGAAAGCTATAGATTTTTTTCTATCAGGCTATCAATTAGGACTTTAGTGTAATTCTAATAGAAAATGAATAATAATTATTTATTAAATTCAAAATAAAGTATAATTTATATTGGTAGAAAGATGAGAATCTTCTTTACAAACCCTTTTCATTTCATCAATTTTGGCTAAAATAAAAGTTGAGCCACATGGGCGAAGTCTGGAAAACAAGGTAAGTGTTAAACACGTTTTTCGTGTTGACTTCTTAGGATTGGCAGGTCCGAACCAAATTCCAAAGCAAGCCCGAACCTAATCCCTAGGCATTAAATTTTGTGTCATCAAATTGGGAATCCGATATCTGATATGTTTTAGATATGAGTTTTAAAAAAAATATACAATTTTTAATATATGATTTCAAAAATGCAATAAAGTTTATAATTTAATATATATAATATACAATATAGTTTATAATGTAATATATAATATACAATTTATGATAATCTTTTACCGAATTATGTATAATATTTAAATATTATTTCAATATTTTAGTTAATCTATAAATATT
>CM021109.1:285023923-285293288 GCA_007115665.2 Sequoiadendron giganteum | reverse complement strand
ACTAGGTTAATTTTTGTAATCTGATCTGATCTGATCCTGATCTGAGGATCCTGATCTGATCTGATCTGATCTGACTGATCTGATCTGAGATCGATGGAATGGACGGAAGGAATGGAAGGAATGGAATGGACGGAAGGAAGGAATGGAAGGAAGGAAGGAATGGAATGGAATGGAAGGAATGGAAGGAAGAATGGAATGGACCGGAAGGAAGGAATGGAATGGAATGGAAGGAAGGAATGGAATGGAATGGAAGGAATGGACGGAATGGAAATGGAAGGAATGGACCGGAATGGAATGGAATGGAATCTCTCACCCTCCCACTCTCCCTCTCCCCTCCCTCTCCCTCTCCTCCTATCCTTCCCTCTCTCACTCTCATTCTCTCTCTCCTTGTTCCCTCCCCACTTCCCTCTCCTCTCTCTCCCTCCCTCTCCCTTTATCCATCTCCCTCACTTCCCACTCTCCTCTCAATCTCACCTCACTCTCCCTCTCCCTCTCTCCCTCTCCCTCTCTCTCCCTGTCCTTCCCTCTCTCACTCTCTCTCTATCTCTCTCTCCTTGTCTCCCTCCCACTCTCCCTCTCCCTCTCTCCCTCTCCCTCTCTCAATCTACCACTCTCCCACTCTCTACCACTAGCCCTTAGGTCTTTGTGGGCACAAATTGGATATCTGATTTGTGAAACTCCGATGTGTAGAGCTAGAATCTTACCATTGCAAAACATTTTAAAATGTTTTCTATATCAGATATCCAATTGTATCGGATATTGGATTTTTGGTCCATAGAAAAACCCCATGTGGGTCATTTTTGTGCATTCCAACATACCCTACATTATGCTTGTAGCACTATGCAGGTGACAAATGCGCGGTTTCATAAAGGAAGAGACAAAGATAAACTTTTTGGAGCATCTTGTACTCAAATTTGTCATAAGGAATGATTTTTTAGCATCTTTTATGAGGTATAATGGGGAGCAGTAGTCATCGGAAGAAAAAACGTAAGAGAAAGCTTACAAAAGAACAAATTGAAGAATATAGACAAAGAGATAGAGAAGGTCATAGGAAGAAAAGACAAGGTATGCTAAATATTGGTGAACTTGAGCCCTATGGTCCTTCAAGTGAAGAGGAAATTGAATATGTTCAAGGTGAAAATGCAGAACATCATATTGAAATTGGGAATGAAAATGTTCAAATTGTTATTGAAAATGTTCAAGGTGAAAATGTTGGAATTGAAGATGTTGAACATGATATTCAAATTGGGAATGAAAATATTGAAATTGATAATAAAAATATTCAAGGTGAAAATGTTGGAATTGAAGATGTTGAACATGGTATTGAAATTGGGAATGAAATTATTCAAATTGATATTGAAAATGTTCAAGGTGAAAATGTTGGAAATGAAGATGTTGAACATAATATTGAAGAAACTGTAAATTATGTTTCACCAAATTACATGAGAAATGAAGAACCTTGTGTGGACGAAAGAAATATTCCAAATTCAAGACCTTCAAGGACCCCTAAATGGTTAGTTGAAATTGATGATAACATTATAAAAAAATTTGAAGGCAAGAGGTCAACACAAACTATTCGGTTGTGGTCTGGAATACTTTTCAACCAATATTTTAGCAATAAGACATTGACCGAGAAATGCCAACTTTGAAGACTGGCATACCTTCTTTTGAAGACTACGAGAAACACAAAACCATTCTCATGTATTCACACCTTGTTATAGCAACAAATGTTAAGTTGTCGAAGCATCATGCCAAACCAAAGACAAAACAACTATGGACACTTAGTAATGTTGATCATGAAGCAATATTGGATACTCTTAAGCAAAGAGATGGCCCTTTAGGAACAATTGAATAGCATATTCAAGAATGGAAGGTACAATGCTTAGGTTCATTATGCTTAAGTTCATTAGTGTTATTTATTTAATACTGATATTTTGTATACTATTGCAATGTAGGTGTCTTTAATAGTGATATTTTTGGAATGATTGATCATGGACCTGCTGCAACAATAGCCAACTTTGATCCTTTCAGAGAGGTATGCAACAAATTACAATAATATAGATTGGTTATTCAAAGTATCTTTTATAGTTTGCATTACCATCTCATCATCAATTAGGTCATTTAGAATAATATAGATTGGTTATTATAATCATATTTTATAGTTTGCATTACCAATTCATCATCGGTCAGGTTGTTTAGATTAATATAGATTCCTTAGTCTAAGCATATTTTTTGTTGTGACAATATAGATTTATCATTTGACAACTTTTACAATATTATTGGCACGATTGATCATGGACCTGCTACAACAATAGGCAACTCTGATCCTTTTAGAGAGGTATGCAATAGATTACAATAGATTGGTTATTCTAAGCATCTTTTCTATTATATGTAGTTTAACTGCTACCTTGATGGTTTGTATAGGTGCTTGTCACTCCAGAATGTCAAAATACTACTCTTGTGGAAGACTATGCCCTGAATGCCTCCAATAGGCAAATTTTGTAAAATTTGAATTTTGAAATGTGAAACAATGTAACAAGGTCGTAACTGTGTATAGGCATAATCTATATCCAGTGATGTTTTTTGAAATATGGGTCAAATGTCTGGCATTGTATAAAGGGTATGTTTAAAATTTAAACAGATTTTTGTACTTAATTGAGCTACAACCAGAGGTTTTCTTCTTGGTTCTTTCCTATCGGTATGCTCATTTGAACCAGGTTTTGTAATATCTCATATTTATATATAATAAATTACAGTGGCTTGCCACTTTTTTTAAGAACAAAAATGTAAAAGGTCCATGTGAATTTAATTTACTATGTAATTGATTATTTGATCTAGAAAAGTTGAAACAAGGTGTTTGGGTGTGCATGATGTTCAAGTTGATTGGGTAAGAGTTTTTTGATGGAAGAGTTAGGTGGCTTTAAATAACACAATTACAATTAAAGATGATTTAAACTCCAATTTGATCGTCAAAACCAAAATTGGGCGCAACTTCACTCCACAAACCTTGCCACACCCTATAAAATCATCAAAAACATCTATTAGGACTTGCAGAAGCTTGAACCAACCTAAGATATTTCTGCCCCCACATTTCATTGACATTAGCATGTTGTAACCACCATTTTTCACCTAATTTCACTCATTTTTGCCATGCATGGCAACTCACCAACTCAACTATAGACTTTTCTAGCTCTCTAAACCCACATATTCACCTTATACAGTCCTAATAACATCTACCATGGCCATACCATCAAGCTACAGACCGTACAATGGATGGTATGGCCTTTTAGCACTTTGGACTCTTAAGGGAAATCGTCGGTCCAATGTAGCTCAGAGTGATTTGACATATTTGGGTGCAAAAGAGGACCATACCTAGCGTAAACCTACCCATATGGACGTGTTGGAATAGTATATTTGGTCGTACGAGTTGGAGAATGAAAGTTGCACCACTTTGTAATTTTACACTGCTTGCATTTGGCAACTTTTTCCTCAACTGAAAAACTCATCACCACGGGAAAACACCTCTGAGATAGAAAAAACCGAGAGAGGTTATTGTAGATGGTCCCAACACAATCCCATATCCTCAGAGGGAGAGTCTGTAAGCATCATGGTTTTTGAGTAACAATCCATCAAATATTTATGCCTTTTACCACTTTGGACTCTTAAGGGAAATCGTCGGTCCAATGTAGCTCGGAGTGATTCAGTGTATTTGGGTGCAAAAGAGGACCACACCTAGCATAATAATACCCATCCATATGTGTTGGAATAGTTTGTTTAGTCGTATGAGTTGGAAAATGAAAGTTGCACCACTTTGCAACTTTACATTGCTTGCATCTGGCAACTTTCCCCTCAACTGAAAACTCATCACTATGGGAAAACGACTCTGAGATAGAAAAAACCAAGAGAGGTTATTGTATATGGTCCCAACATGATCCCATATCCTTAGATAGAGAGTTTATAAGCATGATGGTTTCTGAGTAATAGTCCATCAAATATTGCTGCCTTTTAGCACTTTGGACTCTTAAGGAAAATCATTGGTCCAATGTAGCTCAGAGTGATTCGGCGTATTTGGGTGCAAAAGAGAACCATACCTAGTGTAAACGTATCCTTCTGGATGTGTTGCAATAGTCTGTTTGGTCGTACAAGTTGGAGAATGAAAGTTGCACCACTTTGTAACTTTACACTGCTTGCATCTGGCAACTTTTCCCTCAACTAAAAACTCATCAACATGGGAAAACGCCTCTGAGATAGAAAAACCGAGAGAGGTTATTGTAGATGGTCCCAACACGATCCCATATCCTTGAATGAAGAGTTTGTAAGCATCAAATTTTTTGAGTAACAGTCCGTCAAATATTTTTGCCTTTTAACACTTTGGACTCTTAAGGGAAATTGTTGGTCCAATGTAGCTCAGAGTGATTCGACGTATTTGGGTGCAAAGGAGGACCATACCTAGCATAAACACACCCATACATACATGTTGGAACAATCTATTTGGTCTTACGAGTTGGAGAATGGAAGTTGCACCACTTTGCAACTTTACACTGCTTGCATCTGGCAACTTTTCCCTTAACTAAAAACTCATCACCACGAGAAAATGCCTTCGAGATAGAAAAAACCGAGAGAGGTTATTGTAGATGGTCACAATGTAATCCCATAGCCTCAAATGAAGAGTCTTTAAGAATCATGGTTTTGGAGTAACAGTCCGTCAAAGATTGCTGTCTTTTAGCACTTTGGACTCTTAAGGGAAATCGTCGGTCCAATGTAGCTCAGAGTGATTCAGCGTATTTGGGTACACAATAGGACCATAACTAGCATAAATGTACCCATACAAATGTGTTGGAACAATCCATTTGGTCGTACGAGTTGGAGAATGAAAGTTGCACCACTTTGCAACTTTACATTGTTTGCATTTGACAACTTTTCCCTCGACTGCAAACTCATCACCACGGGAAAATGCCTCTGAGATATCAAAAACTAAGAGAGGTTATTGTAGATGGTCCCAACATGATCCTATAGCCTTAGACGAAGAGTCTATAAGCATCACATTTTTTGAGTAAAAACCTGTTGTACTCAGTGCCACAGAAGACTACTTCTTGCTACACCAGGATATCATTGCAGACCTCAACCTGAAACAAAATCAATTAGCAACACACCATATTCTTTAGATTCAATAGGCTCCCTCTGAATATTCAAGAACTTGCATCAACCTCTTGACCTCATCATCCAAGATTTTCCTACAATGCTTTCCTTAAAGAAATGGTTACCAATGCACACCTCTATAGAGATTTAGGGTCGTCCTCTTTAGATCACTCTATTCTGAATAGGTTTGCGGAGCTACCAATGTTAAATCTAGGTTGATTGAATTTGAGAAAATTTGATCTTAGCTGCTGAAGAGGTATTTCAAGAATTTAGCATCTGGCCTTGCAACACTGCAACCCTTACTTATTCCCAATGAGTCATAGAACTCCCTCTTAAGGTTAATTCTTCCTTAAAGCATTAAGAAGAGATTACTAATAGTTCATGGAACTCAACTATCTCAAATAGAAGTACCATTGCTAAGAGCATACATGATTGACTATCTCAATGTTATAGCATGAATTAATAACTACATAGCAATTCATGAACATTATTCAACCATGCAATACTTATCACATAGAATTGAAAATATCGAGTAATAGATAATTAATTCATCAATCATGACATGTCTTTCTTCCAATTTCTTGGAAGATCTAATCTCAGCATAACAAAAGACAATCTCCACACATTAGCATGATACAACTTGCAATGGATAATACCTCTCTCTAAAGAATCTTATCCCAGTGATCACTATTTACTAGTCACACCTAATCCAAGTAAATAACGTTAGATTTGCACAACTCAACAAGCTGAATTTTAGCCTAGAAGGGTAATTACAATAAAAAAAAAGAATACTTATCTCTTAAATATTCTGAAGGGTGGAAGTATGAAATGCTTCTCTTGTGCTCAGATCAGTACATGACCTTCATGGCTTGAACATAGGCCCATGACTAGAGTAGAAATTCACTAGAATCATTTTGGGGAGAGATCTCAATCACATCTGCAAATGAAGCATGTTGATTAGGCCTGGTAGGGAAATCCTTCACATAGTGACTAAACTTGTCACATCTAAGACATTGAACATGAGAGAGGTCCCACTTCTTCTTGAATGCAGGAGCACCATCTAACCCTTTATCTCTATTCCTCTTGAAGCATCTTTTCTTTCCTCATTTTCCTTCCTTCTTTGAGGATTGAGTGGAAAGAACGTGAATGTCTTCATTTGTAGGGCTTCGTCCAATACCTCTCATAGCCAACCTTGACTCCTCTTGAATACAATCAGCCCTCAATTAATCAAACTTGGGAAGTTTTGATCTCACATTGATTCCTTGAATGTAAGACTCCCAAGATGAAGGAAGACCATTAAGAGCCAACATGGTCAAATCCTTGTCATCAACAATATGACCAATGGTAGATATTTGATCTCTCAATTCGAAAATCTTCATGAAGTAGGTGATGAAAAATTCTCCTTCTGCCATCTTAACATGATGAAGTTGTTGCTTCAAGTCTAGAGCATGACTTTGTGTTGTTGATCTCATACATCTCCTCCAAAGTCTTAAGCATTTCTCTCGCTATCTTCAACTTAGAGATGATAGGAACAATATGGTCCTTCACGAAATCAACTAACATATTCTTCACCTTGATATCTTTCTTCCTCCATTGAACTTTCTCTTCCTCATCCGTAGGTTCAGAAACTTTTCTCTCCACACTCAACCAATTCGTTTTCCTCCAAATTGAGCATAATTTTGAATCTCCATGAAGTGAAGTTTGATGCTCCTTCGAGTCTATCCTCAATTTTAAGACCATTCACCATCTTGACTAAGATAGAGATAGACAAAAAAAAAGGGAATAGAGGTATAACTGCAATAACAAATCTGATCATTATCTTTTTCAAACCTGCTCTGATACCATGTTAGTGTTTTAATGATCAGATAATACAACTGAAAGCACTCAGAAAATGCAACACATAAGACGATAAACACAACAAGATACCCTAGGAAAACCCTCTTCTTGAGGGAGAAAAACCCATCAAATATGTCTCTTATATAATGAAGGAATAAGAGTAGAAATCTACTTACAACTCAGGCCTACAACTCAGGCCCAGCTCATGGCTGAATTTGATACAATGAATAATAGCACCTCTTCTAGATGCAAAGATACAATCGAATATGCTCTCCTTGAAATCGGCCTGCTGCTACAAGATGAAGCGTTGCTGCTCAAGTGCGAACTCCTGCTTGGAATGTGAATTATGTTGAATGAACTTGATTGAGGAAATGAACAAACATCACCTTGTATTTATACAAAATAAGGTGACTCTTCAAGGAGGTCAGCCTCTCTTGAAAATAATAAATTACAAAATAATATCAAGGAAGGTCGGCCTCATCCATTTAAATCAAATGAGTATAAATTAAATAGCCATAGGCTATCATTTAATTTATTACAACTTAATGTGATCGCTGGAAGAAGCAACCCGATGCTACTAATAACATCAACAATAGGAACACATTTTTAGGGGTGATAAAGGGATTAAAGTGGTCTAAGAAGGCTTCCCTATTAAGAAACATAGATTTTTGTGCCTTTTGTGTAAGGCTAGAGAGTGAGTTTTTCAGAAATTGAATGAAAATAAGTTGGAACTTGTTGGAAACTATTGGAACAAGTGTATTTAATGGTGTTTAAGAGTTCTGAGTGATTAAGAGTAACCCAAGAAGAGTAAAAGTGTGAAACCCTAGTTGGAAGGGGCAAAAACAAGGGAAAATTGATGATTTTACAAAGAAAGTGTAAGCCAAATTATGGGGCAGCATAATACAATGATGTTTTAAGTTTAAGAAAACAAAATTAAAAGGGAATGAAGTGGTTTTAGGATTAAGTGAGGTCAGAGAATACAAGTTCCAATAAGCCCTACCAACAAGCCAGTGAACTGTTTGATAAAAAGCTTTGGTAGACATGTATGAAAAATGTGGTAGCATAGACAAGGCAGTGGAATATTTGAAAAAAAGCTTCAAATAAATGTGGTCTCATAGAATTCCATGACAAGAAAATGCAATTGACAACTAATCATAGTTTTTAGTTATGCAATGTGAAGTAATTCCATAACTGCTTAGGTTGACTTTGTAAAAACTATATTGTAATTGAAAGTTTTTCATCTATGAACATCTAGTTGTTAGTTATGCAATGTGAAGTAATGATTTTAGATTGAAAGATGTGTAATGCAATGTAATCAGCGATATAAATATAAACTACATAATATAACCATTATTTTTTATGCTATTGTACATTGATATTTAACCATTGCTCAAGATAAAATTTTCAAAGAGTTTAATCATGCACATGAGGAACAAATTAAATTTCGATTGTCAACTTCTATATATCAAATTATCCAATAATCAAGTGTATGTCCATATACAAAAATGGCATCGACACCAACTCAAACAAAGTTTTACAAAATGTGGCATATGCCATCTCAATATGTATTCAAAATTTACATGCCAAAATGTCTATCTCATCCTAAACTACTGGTGGATCATCAAAATGGAGCCTCTTTGAATCACTCATTGGCTCTGAAGGTAGTTGCACAAGAAAAATTCAAACCACAATTGAGATTAGTTATACTATATAATTTAAAATCAAATAATTAACATCAAAATCAATATACATTGAATTTTAATTGAAGTCTAAAATTGAAATCTTGATTACTTGAAATATATGTCTCTTCAAAGGGCCAGGAGTCCTAGAATATACCAAACCAGTTTTTGAAATGCAAATCTATATATGTGAACAAAAACATAAAATTGATCCAAGTTAGTATACGATTATTGGGAATAGGAACATATTTACCAAACACAAAATAAAATAAACACATACCTCTTTAGGTCAATCTTTTTATTTATCTCCTTCAGGTGTTTCGACACCTCCTCCTTGAGGTGTTTCAACACCTACTCCTTGAGTTGTTCCAATACCTACTCCTTTAGGCGGTGTGTCACTTGTCAACAATGATGTATAGCTCATAATTTTCTATATATAAAATTACAAGTACATATGAAACTACCAATCTATGTCGATGTATGTATAATCAATATAAGATCTTAAAAATATTAATTCATCCAATTTGAGTTCAATTACCTTCCCCTTATCTAACTTTGCACCTCCATAGTCTAGACAAGGCTGCACCTCAGTCGCACAAGGTATTTCCTACAAGAGGAAAATAAGATAAACATATAAGTTATTATATAATTTCATTAATGACAATTCAAATGACAAGCAAGTATATAATAAAAAATGTAAATGAGTGAGTGCAAAAATATATATTGTGTGTGTCCAAGCCAAATGAAATGGCCCTAAGGGTTCTATCAATCACTCGTGTGAGCTCCTCCTCAGACATCAACTGTTAAATAGACCATGTAAATAAATATTAGTACTTGATACTATCTCTTATTAATATTCATTTAAGAAAAATTCCAGTTATGAATTTACAACTTAAATCTTACTTGTGTGAATATTCCAACATCCCCCTCTCTATCAGGAGAGGACTCTATAGGGTGTGTTTCACTCCCTTGCGATTGATCTATAATGTCCACATCATGGAGGTCATAATCAAAAGTGTCCAAGGGATGCTCAACGGGTTGTACAAGAGGACCCAAGCATATCTGGTGGCACATAGTGCAATTATGTGGCACACAAATATATGGACTTGAGGAGGATGATGCAACAACACTCAAGCCTTCACCAACATCACCAAAATGTGGTTGAGCTACTGTAGAAGCATATGAAACCAAATGACCACTGAAAGAGTGAATAGCCTAAATAGTCTATGTGGTTGCATCTTGGATAATCTCTGGATGATATACTAGAGGTGGCAGAGGAATGGGAGGAAGGGGAGGAAAGGGAACATTTGGGTGCGAGACTACTCTAACTGCCCCTGGTCTATCCTAGGGCATACCTCCATTGACTCCCTAGAAGTGTTTAATGTCAAAATTAATTGACATGATGCCCTAACAAAAAATCAGCATATAATTTTTTAATAAAGTAAAATGGTTTATCAGAAATGTTGTTCAGTGGTTTATCAAAAACCATACACCAATGATCCCAAAAGTTATCTACAATGTCCCTATTCGTGCACCATTTTATAGAACGTTTTGTTTTATTAACATTCATTGGCAAACCGATGCAGGGGTTAATGAATAAAGAGGCTATTTGGGCTTTGGTTGTTTGGAGATCTTTCACATCATCGTAAGACAATCCACATGCATAATATTCCCTCATGTCTTCTCACCACGAATGAAAGGCATTATGTTGGGTGGAGATGGTTTCTATATTTTTAATTCTTTCCTTCAATGTGTTTGTCATATCTCTCAATCGAGGGATTGTCTTATAAACTTCACAAATGCCCCTCAATTGCCCCAATTTTTCACCAATTAAGTCTTCAATTGGTGGTTACAGAGGAGGGGGAGCATTTGGCTACGGAGGTGGTGGAGAATTTGGCATTTGTGCATTTTCATTCTCAACCATAATACCTGATTAAAGTTAAAAACTAATTAATCTAATTAAAATTACACAATATAAATGAAATTATTGTAAGAAACCCTAGTTTTTAATAAAAATCCAAAAAAAACCCTACTTTTTCACAAAAATCCATAACAAACTCTAGTTTTTGATAAAAATACATCAACAACACTAGTTTTTAATCAAAATCCATTTAAAAACATTAATTTTTAATAAAAATTCATTGTAAACTCTATTTTTAATAAAAATCAATAAAAAACCTACTTTTGAAAGAAAAATCGTAAAAACTACTTAAAATTATAAAAATCTAATTGAAAAATTGATTAAAACACAAAAAAAAACCAAAAAATTACCTTTCAAATTGGATTTCTCATGAAAATGGATATCGAATTTCTTCTTCTCCCTATGCGTCCGCATCCAAATTATGTGAAATGACTTTTAACAGTCGGGTTTTTCATTTATATAGGTTTTTCGAATTGGATATCCGATCCAAATCGAATATCCGATCTAAATCAGATATCCAATTTGGATCGGATATCCGATTTGCAAATGTAAGTTTGGGTATTGCTTTGGAGCAATGTACTGACACCTGAACCTAAAAAAGTCAACTCAGCATTTTCGCATTTTTGAGTCGATCCAAAACGTAACCTTTTTCCCATTGGCACTTTTTGGCCCATCATGATCCTGCACATACCCATCCAGAGGGAAGGTCTATTGTGTCAATTTGAAGCAAAAGAAAATCTATTACAAATATAGTCACCGCATCTAGTGACAAAGACCTCAAGCACAATAGATAATTCACAAAGTTGTCTGATACTTATTCTTCTATTTTAAAGAAATTGTTAAAGGATAAGGTTATAACCCTAGAAGATCATCGACCTCTTAGAGAACCTTACCCTAATTGCTACGATGGAAATGTTTTTTTCCAATACCATCATGTCCATGAGCATGATACCAAACGATGTATACGCCCGCATCATGAGATACAATATCACATCAATGATGGTACTATTCACCTTGATGGTAAAAAATAGAATACAAATAAGTATGCAACTAAGGAAAATAGTGAATAACAGATTTATGTGGACCCATTTCCATCTCACTCTGCAAATTTGATCATTGACCCTTCTGGTGCTTCCCCTAAGGCCTTAGATTATGTAAATATGGTTTTATTTACTGACATTTCTCTCCCTTACACCATGACTAGCTCACCAAACATAAATTTTACATCATAGGATTTTCCCATGAATAGAAAGCCTTATCCTCTATATTTTCCCACTCGCGTCAATGGAAACATTGTGACCAGAGTCCTTGTGGATCCTTCGAGTCATGAGAACTTTATTATGGAGGAGACTCTTTTGCTAAAATCTCTACAAAGGGAAGAGTATGAAAAAATGAAAACCACAATACATACCCATGATGGTCTCTCTCTCACTTTTTATGGTTCTGTTATCAACAAAGTATGCACCCGAAGCTAAGCTATCAACTCAGCTACCCATTGATACATGGGAACATTCCTAGGCCCATGGTTTGCCTAAAATTTAGAATGAAACTCTATAGAAGGCTGGTTCCTTTTTCTTGATCACCTAGAACTTGATCAATCCTACTTATTTTGAAGGAAAAGGGTAAGAAGAAAGCTGGAAATAACTTAAAATGATTGAAAATTTTTAACTACAACTAACTAGGTGATGCACCAATTTTTTTTCTCAAACCTATACCTTATTGTTCTAGACCTATAATGGCTTAAAAATATGTTCTACTGCAAAACCTATGTCTTTTAACATATCACCCATCAATATTTCATAAAAAGGGCACCAATTGATGATGTTCTAGAAGGAAAATGAGATATTTCACAAAAAAAAATAACCCAATAAGTTTTTCCACAGTTTACAACCTATTTGAATATTCTTAAATCTATTTACAAGTGTTTTTTTTATCATATTTTTAGGTTTTGATATAAAACATGACAAAATGAACCAATAAAACATATATAACCATCCACATAAAGGGAATAAAATGAACTAAAATTGATGCCAAAGAAGCATTACACAAGTGTCGATCCAAAATATATTGTCTTCATTGCTTGAAAATTA
Organism: Sequoiadendron giganteum; assembly: GCA_007115665.2. Lineage (NCBI taxonomy): Eukaryota > Viridiplantae > Streptophyta > Pinopsida > Cupressales > Cupressaceae > Sequoiadendron > Sequoiadendron giganteum. The sequence goes on along the minus strand of CM021109.1, from coordinate 285,280,623 downwards.
AAACTAAATGAATGAAATTCAGTCATATGCTTGACTGATCTTGAGTTACAATACAATGAATTTTGCTGAGAACTCGAAAAATTACAACCTACAGCAAAAAAATATGCAAGAACTAAATGAAAAAAAGCCTAAAAAATGAGCCTTATAGTTGTGTAACAACTTGCTAGAAGATAAGAACATGTGTTGAGGAGAAAATGATAAGTCTTTACTTCATCTTGTTGAGTCAATATCCTTTGGTCGTCCAAAACAATAATCCTTTCTTTTCAGCCCTTTAAACTACTCCAAAAAGGTGTTAGAGTGTTGAAGAAGCTTTCCTTTGACCTCTTCTATCATTAAAACTCTTAAATCTACTCCTATATGCTCTCAACTGCTCATAAACTGGGTTGAACATCTCCCTAGATATTTGCAACGTCCCCTATATTCTCTCAACTTTTTTCCAAGTCACCCCAATCTCCTTTAATTCTCGCAACTGCTGAATTTCAAAAGCTCCAACTATTGTCCCTTAACTGCTCATAGAAGCCCAAATTGCTCAACCTCTTCATAAATGCTTTTAAGACCTTTAACCACATGTTCTTGATAACTCCCACTTAACACCTTTATAGGATACATACAAATCCATTAATAGTAACTAAGTATCATACTTATCCTTCACTTAGATCCCACTTATTTCTGGAGCATCACCAAAAGATGCGTCAGAATGTAGGAACAAAGTTCAGGAGCATGGAAGATGCATCATAATTTTGTATTTGACAACCAACATTAGTTCAGTGTGAAGATTGAGCTATCTTATGAAGATTTCCACTATTGACTATGAAGATCACCAAGGCTTTCATGTATGCTCATCACCAACTTGAAGGCTTACCTTGAAAGAAACTATCATCTTTTACTGGATCTTCCCTCTTATGCACTGTCATGACTATATTAATGATTTTGATCACTATTGTCTTTGTAATTTTCCATCATTTGTCATCCACATTTTATTTCTACCCTTATCATGCTTTAATTTTATCCATTTTCATTTTAAGATGACCCTTCCCTTAACTAGCGTGGTTATGACTACCCTTCAACCTTGAAATCATCCTTTACATTGTTGAAGATGGATGTCCCATATCAAAAATAAGGAATTGTACCTTTGGTGATATTTGGTGATCTATGTATGATTAATTGTTCTATGTTCATTATGCACCTTCAAAACATCTAACAATTTTACTCACAAGACCTCTCCTTTGATAGCTTCTACCTTTTGAAATAAGAGCATACATGATAATGGCCACTATTTTTTATACTTTCTTTGAAATGCTTCATCAAATATACCTTTGTAAATATCTCTGAGTTTGCATTAATGGAGGAAAATCTTTGAAATCCTATTTGCCAAGGAAAAAACCCCTACTGTGTGACTCTATGATGTATCTCTAGTGCTCTGCCTTTTATGATGGAATTCATTGCTATAGGAACTGTCCTCCATTATTACTATTGAATAACATTGTCAATTGCTCATTTAAGACTGTCAAATTAGGGACTATCTCCTTACCTTTGACAATGCTTTTTCTTTTCCTCTTATGAGTCCACTATTTGGACCTTGCTTTGTGACCTCTCATGTGATTTACAACTTTATTCATCTTCACTATCCTAGACTAGTGAAGTTTTCTCTCAAACCACAAATTGGGTTTTCGTGAAATTTGATGGGTTTTTCATCAAACTGTTTCCTAATTTCTATCAAAAATCAATGAAAACCTAGTTCGTGGTTTTTGAGATATGACTATCATTGTCATGACTTTCCTCTAATGAACTGTTTTTAAATCTCTTACATTTTTTTATTCTCATTAGTGACTACCAAGGTATGATTACAAGAAGATGTGAAGACTTTCAAAGGAGTATATAGTAGTTTTCAGACCTCATCACATTTGAAGAAATTGAACAAAACTAAAACCCTCAACAACAAGAGGCAGACCTATCGGTTGGCATAGAGGAATCACATGAAAAGTCCTCAAATCTCTCAAAAAATGACGTGAGAGGTATCCCAAGAGCTATGTGTCTTCTTCAGGCCTGTTCAAAATACTGAAAATGTCAATATAGATAAAACTAGGTTGTAACTACCATTGAAAGCCTATCTTTATGCAAACAATCACCATGAATGCTCTGTAACATCCCCTATTTCTTCTCCTTTCATCTTGAACATGCCCTGCTATAAAAAACCCTAACTCCTTGTGATGTGTGACTCTCATAGACAAAAGCTGAAAACTTTGTCCTTTCACTTTTGACGATCAGACTTAGCCAAAAGAATTGAAATTTTTTCTAAATTTTCCCTTGGGCTAAATGAATGTGGACTTGGGCTTTCCTATTATTTTTATGCAACATAATCTTAACAAATATTAATATTTTTGACACTTGGAAACTTTGAAAAATTCTAAATATCTTAAAACATTAACAATTGTTTATATTTTTCTCAAGAGGTAAAAACGCATCCCAAGGACCTTTAATGTAACAAATAAATTTAACATACTTCCCTCTTATTTAGCTATTTAAGTCTAAATTACAAAAATAGCTAATAGGTTTTATATCTCTTTCCGTCCTAGTGGGACCTAGGGCAATGAATGCTACCTTTAATGTCATTTCAGAATCCGACTTGTTTAGAGTGAAGCTAGACATCCCATGGATACTTTCCATGAACGAAGTCACTTCCATTATCCATAAGTGTTTGAAATTATCTCACGAAGGTGTAGTGCATGTCGTGCATGAAACTAGATATCAATCTGTGAACCCAGAATTCAATTTACTTGCACAAACACATCAGAACATAGCATACTATTAGATCATATACATGAAAGAAATCAAGGTTCCCCATGAAATTAGATTACAACATTATCATAAGAAAACAGGTAAAGAACAATATGAAATAAACAAATCCTATTTTAAATGAGCAGCTATCAATCCCATGGGGGAATTGGTGTTGATTGGTATGTCGAAATTAGCTCTTTCCCAATTCTTGTTTGTAAGCTTTGTGACTCTTGATGGTGATATCAGCTGGTTTGAATGGAATGAACAAGATTAGCTCTCAATTTAAGAGAGTAACTGTTATGCCTTGCATAACCACCCCATCTTTTGCCCTGGTCAAAATGGGTCCCCCTTTGATTTATTTTTATCTCTTGTTGTTTTTAGACAAAGTCTTGAGTCTTTCTTCTTTCAACACTTTGTTTATTCTGGTTTAGTCTGTCGGAATCGGAGACGAAACCAAATTGGGTTCTGAAACTTCAATCAAAACTCGTTCCGGGCCCCATCCCGATAGTCTTTCTTTTGGCCTTTTGTTTTGTCTTCATCGGACCTAGAACCAAAGTGGGCATTAAGTTAGTCTTTATTGAAAATTGCAAAATCATAATCCATTCTGAATCCAACTCTACCTCTGCTTTTTGACTTTTGGTTTTACTCTAAGTCCTTGTGTTAAATTTTATTATGTCAATCTTTTGTTTTACTCTTTTTGTTTGGTTTCGTTTTGTGCTTTGTTGGCGGACCCGGACCTGAAACAGGAATGAAGTTAGGAAATTTCTTAAGTTTTTGAATCAGTCTCAATTTTGAGTCTGCCCCCGCCGCTTTTGGGTCGTTGACTTTTTGACTGAAGTCGCACTGTAGTGAAGTGTTCGTTCTCTTTCAGTTCCGATTCCACCAATTGTATTTAATGCATTAATGACAGTAGCTTAGCATAGGTAAGAACTCTGATTTTTACCTTCATTAAGGATTAAACGCATTGTTATTATCATTGTTAAAAACTTGAAGAGCAAGGAAGAGCAGCGACGAAGTTCATTTGAGCGAATTGATTGAACGAGGAGAAGATTATTGCTTGCGAATCAGTTCAGAAGGTTAGCTGGGTTCTTTCGTGTTCGAGGTAGGGTTTCTTATCATTGTTGTTCTTCGTTTATTTACTGTTGTGGTTTTTGGTGTTTGTTCGTGCTTTGAATCATTTCATTTTAACGAATTCATGATTCTTGGTATGTTTGTTTGAGTTTGCTTTATTTTGTTTGTCTGGTTAATTCTTTGTTTCTTTTACTTTTGTTTTTGGTTCTTTTGTGTATTAGGGCACGGTCTCTTTCACGTTTCAGTCATGATCGCGTCGTGCTATTTTGATTTGCAGTAAGTTAGATTAAATTTAGGTTTTAAATGGTGTTAGTTGGATTAGGGATTTACAGTGAGGTAGATTAATTTCATGTTTTTACAGTGAGTTAGGGATAATTGAATCTTGTTTTTTACTTAGGGTTTTGTCACATATTTAGTCTGGTAAAATAGGAAGGGTTAATCCGTGCCCTAGTTTTATTGTATTTTCTAGATTAGGGTTTCATGTGTTTCTGTGATCAAATTTAAAAGATTAAAATATGTTGCCCTAGGATATAGTAGCCCTTGGTTATATGGGGGTGGTTCTATCGAAGTTCAGGTTAGCCCCATGTCATTTTGAGAATCGTCTAGTTTGAAACCATGAAGTTCTGCATTAAATTGATGAAGTCGTTTATGACATCATGGTCAACCTAGTCAGAAGCGGGATCAGAATCGTTTTTGAACTTGAAAATTATGTTTTTCAAAAGGTATCGATTCCATTTCCATCCCGTCTCCGACTCCACCCATAGTGAGGAGCTTTACTTTATAAAATGTTTACCTGGTGGAAGCGGGAGTGGAACCGAACCTGAATATGAAAAATAGAAAATCTGAATAAACCCGAATTATTTTCCATTCCGGTTCCGGTTCCGGTCACCATTCCAATTCCGACTCCGAGCTCGCTTCTTATTAGTAGAGTGTTCATTCTAGTTTCGACTTCGATTCGGGTAGTGTGTTAAAAGAGACTGTTTAGAATATGTTTTTGCCTGGTTCCGCCTCTGATGTATACATGAAAGGTATCCTTTTAAAGCATGTTTTATGATGATATTCAAGGATCTAACTAGAAATTTTGTTGCAGGAAATCTAAGAAGATGTCAGGAACATTAGGAGAAGCTTCTCAAAGAAACCGGCTTGCAGGAACATCAAAGGCAATGCCTAAACCAAAGAAAATCAAGCCTGAACAATTGCCTTATACCTTGAGGTATAATCACAGGAGTCCTGTTATCAAAGTCAGCAAAGTAGAATCAAATTGGTTGGACTTCACCAATACCAATTTGGGCCAGTACAATTTTGAAGAGCTATATGTAGATACCTTTGCGGAAAGGGAAGATGTAACAGGAAGAACACAAAGAATTGTTGATTCCGATCTGGCTCATATTACTGTGTTTCCTTTGTCAATCCAGTGCCTGGAGTTGATCTTAACAGCAACAAGTTCCTACAATCCTGCTACAAGACTATGCATGGATTCACAAAATAATGTGATCATTGATCTTACTCCTTAAGCATTTCAAGATATATTCAATGTCCCAGATCCTAAGAAGTTGGTGCAATTGGATGAGGCAGAGGCCTTGGAGAAATATAGTTAGTATAAGGACTCCAATAAGTCTCATTTGAACAAGAAGTGATTGAAGATAAAAAATAAATCTTTAAGCAAGCTTGCAGACCAGCCAAAGAGGGTAGATTTCTACAAAGAGGTATCAGATATAATCATGATGTTGTCTAGAGTTTTTGGGAAGAGAGATACATTTTGGTTCAAGGAGTGGATGTTTCCTTTCATCCAGACAATCTTAAATGGAGCCCAGCAGTTTGATTGGCCAATGATTGTGTCAAATGCTATTCATGATCAGCTGACCAACATTAGGTAGACTAAGTGTTTCTTTATGACCTCTTATGTTGTGTATGCAGCAACAAGGTTGGGTATCTTCCCAAGTTTAAACAAAGTGGGAATAATGGGAGCATCGGATGGACAAAAGAAAGTGTGGGAGCACTATGACCAGTTGTCTTTACAAGTTTCTAAGACTCAATTCAGGAGAGTCAATGATGCATTCATATATGTAGTCATCAACCAATTGAATGGAGATGCAGGGTATAGGTTGAGTCAAGAAGCCATGACTTTCATAGTTGAATGGGGATGTTGGTACATTCAATACCCCAAATTTACATATTTCAGGTTGGCTGGTTTTGAAGGCCATCCACATCTGCTTCCAAGGTGCTACAATAACAAGATAGTGCTGATGGAGTTTGTATATCAGGCTCTTGGAGTTAATGCTCCGTTTGGAATAAAGCATAAAATAGGATGTCACAAGTTCCCCATGAAGTTGGGTGAGTATGGTTGTCAACACCTTGTAGGAGAAAAGGTGGTCTGTAGTGAATTGATATGATTGAAGTTAGGTTTATACATAGCTCAGAGGCACTTTGATCCAAAGGGTAAGATGTATGCTTTGTTACCTTCTGTGTTTGACAAGCATTTTAATTTGTTAGAAGACTTTTGGAGTGACTGACAAGATGAGTATGATCTAAGAAAGAAGAATTATGAAAGATTGTCTATCTCACTCATGTCAGAGCTTGGTGTTAAAGATAATATTCTTGACACTTTGGTGGATGATGGAATTGTATTGGATCCATCCTATGAAGCTTTGAACATTGGCACCAAGAGCTTGGATCCAATTGACTGGGATGCTGAAGAGACCATTGAGATTAAGCAGATTGGAAGGACAGTCTTGGATCAAAGTGTTAACTGGTTGGTGTTAAGAACCAAAGCACCTCAAGAACCAACCCCTAAAAAGGGTAAGGGATACAAAAGGATCAAAAGGAAGACACCTCCTAAAGATCCATTGGAGTTCTTTTGCCCAGACATCAAAGAGATAGAACTTGAGGCGGTAGATGATGAAGAGGAAATACAAGAAGAAGATGTACAAAAGGGATCAACTATTTCGACACCTACATTAGGTGAATCATCCACACAAGTACCACTTACCAGGAAGAAGAGTAAAGAAGTTCAAAAGGGAGCTCTTCATAGTATGGCTGAAGCTGGAAAGGGAAAAGCAGCCTTAGAGGAGGAAATTCATGAGGTTGGGACAGATTCAGATGAGACCATGTCAGAAAAAGATATGCAAGAGAATGTGCCTCTAGAGGAGGATACTGAGCAGGTTTTGACACAAGAAGATCAATGGAAGTTGTTTGAAGAGGCGAAAAATGATTCTGATGCAAGAGTTGTAGCCTTAGAGAAAAAAAGGAAATTGATGCCAAGGTACAAGCTGATGCTATACTGCACCAGTGACAATTAAAAGCCAAAAAAATTGAAGCTAAGGCAGCAGTTGATGAAGTAGAGAAACAAAAAATCCAACAAGAGTAACTCAAGGTTAAAGAAGAGAATGACAAGTTGGAACTAATACAAAAGATTCATGACCTTGAAGAAGAGAAGGCAAGAAATCGGAGGAAGAAAGAAGTCTTGGTTGCTAAGTTGAAACTTGCAGAGGAAGCTCGCCAAAAGGATGAAGAAGCAGAAAGATTGGAAAAGGGAAAGAATGTCAAAGAGCTAGTTAAGAAGCAGCAAGAAGAAGAAGCAAAGGCATAAATGATAGAGAAATAAAGACTAGAGGCTTTAGAAAAAGAGAAACAAGAAAAAGAAGCTCTAGAGAAAGAAAGAATGGAAAGGGAAAAAGTGGAGAGAGATCGATTGGAGGAAGAGAGGTTAAAGAAAGAAGAGGAAGATAAAAAGATAGAAGAACAAAAGGATAGGGAAGAGGCTAAAAGGCTTGTGCAGATGCATAAAGTGCAAGAAAAACAAGAGAAATCAAGGGTTGATTCTCAACCCCAAGTAAGTGTGCAGCCACCTTGTACTACTATTGCCTCTTCTTCTTCTATGATGACTATTGCTCCATGTGCTCCCACTTGGTTAAAAATGGACCTGGAGAAAAAGGGCAATAACACCTTCACAACCTCTCAATTGGGAGGATATGATGAAGGAGATCAAACAAGAGAGGCCTAAAAAGAAGGCCAAAATCCTACACTCTACCAGACTCATGGACAAAGGAGAGATTGATGTTGAGTGTGCCATGCCAATGACAGAAAAGGAGGTAGGGGACATGCAACTAATAGATTATCAGTTGAGTACTGTCAACTTGGGAAGGCCCACTAGGAATCAGCAGATGAACCTAATTGATGTGGTGGCTTCAATGACCAAGTCAAGAATGATAAAGGACAAACAAAAGAAAGATGAGCTGAAGGCTTAGTTGGATCAATTACATTCATTTTTTAAAAGTGTTTCCTCTTCGAGATCACAATAGGTAACGACCATTGAGACTCCTATTTTGTTAACAAAAAATGAGGTAGATGATTTGGTGCAGGTAAGAGGCAAAGTGGAGATGGTAGACAGATGGATAGACAAGTTGAATAAGGAAGTAGGTGAATTTTTGGTTGAAGGTTTTCAGGTTATTAGAGGGACATAAGAGTTAATAGGAGAAATGTAGCGACATATTGAAGCATCAAAGAAACAAGAAGAAGAGTATAAAGAGTATAGTCAGAAATTGGAGAAGGTTACTACATTGCCTTTGACTACTCTTCTTGAACAATCAATACTTGAGGAGGATAATAAGGATTTTGTGGAGAAAACCTCTCGTATACTCCGATTCAGGATATACTTCTTGTGTAAACATAGGAGTGAGATTCAAGAGGCTGTTAAGAATCTGACTGAACAGTTTGAGGAGTTGGAAGCAGTCATTGCTATCATTGTGGATGTAAATGTATTAACAAAGGAAGGCATGTCTTTGAGTCAGATAAAAGAGAAATGGGATGAAAGATTTAGAGGACTCATGCAGAAAGGAGATGATGGAGAAGACTTGATGATAGATCGAATAATGGATGTTAAAGAAGAGATAAAAGCTACTAGAAGAGAGTTGGTGAAGATAAAAGATATGAAGGGGTTTGTTGCAGCAAAGTTGGATCGAATCAAATTTGAAGATAGCTGGGTTGATGGGTCAAAATTAGATGTGTTATAGCAAGTCTTCGCCAGTTATGATGAGTTCATTGCAGATCCAACTTCACATGCATAAATCTCTTGCATGCACGATTTCCTTCTTCTTTGCATGTTGCATGCAACGTTGACAGTTTTGAGGCGCATGGCATGTTTCTCTTTTCTATTTTCTACTCTCCAGTTTAACTAAATGTCTAATGTAAGAACTCAAGATCAAATTGATCTAAGTTTCCAAGAGAGTTTTAATTTCCTAAAAGGGTGGATGACCTAAAATAGAAGTGAAGTTTGAACTTTTGTATATCTATAAATACCCTGTGGGTATCATATTGTAAGGGTTGGCTAATTGAGAATAGAATTGGCTTACCTGATTTTAGGAGATAGAATTTTGTAGTGATTTACAGAGATACATTGTACTTAATCTTTACAGTTAATAGAATTACAAGTTTATGCAATATGGTGTTAGAATGGATTTTTACTTGATAAGGCTGATAAGTTATAATCTATCTAAGTGCCAGTGATTGTGCCGAAGTATGCTAGTTTCTTATGTGATGAAAGTCATTAGAAGAAACCAGATTTGAGGATTATTTTGTTATATTATCATTGAATTAAATTTATTAAAGTCTATTGATCTATAATCTTGATGATGAATGAGTGTGTGTTGTTTTGAAATCCTTGAAATATTTGTGATGTGTAATTGTGAAGTTAATTAAGCACCTAAAATGTATGCAATGGTATAGATTATTCTATAGATTGTGTCATCTTATGGTTTTCTTGATCTAATTGGAAAAACATTCATTGTTGAAGATATATGTCCGGATGCTAGATAAGTTTTGTTCATCTTTACTGGTTTACCCTATGATCCATCTTTTTCTTTTGTTTGAAACCCCATTGATTTACTAAAACAGTTTGGTAAAATGAGTCATTGCTTAAATCTTTTGTTACCAGCACAGGCCCCTTGAATATTATAGTTGCATGAACCAATTGAGTGACACTAGACAATTGAGAACCAACTACCAAGACCTTGGGAGTTAGGCTACTGCATGTTGTCTTTCTTTTTCAAGAGAAATAGAGTAGAAATATTCTATTTTAACATTGTTTGTGTCATTTTCGCCATCAACAATAACCTTGCATGAAATCTGTGGAATGAAGATGAATTTGAGCATAGTAAGTTTACTCAAAGTTGTGGAGAATAAGGAAAGAAGCCTCCATTTTATAGATTTCCAAAATGGAAGAGAGAATGAAATAGAGCAATGTGGGATCATTCAACATCCAATGGCCAAGTGCCACTTGTCAAGACGTGAATGGTTAATGGTTGTGTACATTTTGGCCAAAGTGCCAATAAATGCAATTAGGTGGAATTTCAAATTTGAGAAATGACATATGAGAGGGAAAAAAGAATGAAATAAATGCCACTTGGCTCAATGCACAAGGACATATAAGAGGAATGAATGCCTTGTTGGATGTACAAGTCCACTTGGAATTTTTGAATTCAAATTGAGGGAATATTCCCCTTTGATGCCATGTGAGGGAAAATAGATGAATTAATAAATCAAAGTATTTGACTTATTGTGCAAGTTGCATTCTCTAGAGAATGTGACATAGATTAAGATTAAGTTAATCAAAACTTAATTAATCTAATGAGGAATTTAGGAGATGTGACAATTTAGACTTAAATTGATAAATTAATTTAAATCATAATTGAGAGCAATTGGTTTAATTAAATAAATGACTTTGATTTATTTAACTAAGTGGGAAGATGTTAGGTTTAATTTATTTAATTTGATAAGAGGAATTTTAGAAACTTTAATTAAATAAAATGATTTATTTAATTAAACAGAGACATAAGGTTAATTAAATTAAATTGATTACTTTAATCCATGGAGGAGAAAGACTTAATCAAATAAACAATGATTTATTAAATTAAGAGACAGAATATGATGAAAAGCTGAGAGTATGATTCAGGAAGAAATGTTGTTAATAATCAAGATTAAGTGTGTTGAAATGAGATTGCAAGTTTTCCATGTCTACATTTTGCCCCTCTTTGAAGCAATGTACTTGTTGCATTGATTCAAATAATAAACTGTTGTGATCAAAGTTCAAAATTTCTCGATTTTTTAGATGCCCTACTATTGCCCCAGTGAGAAGAATTACGCTGGTATATTGCCCCCTCGAGAGATTGGGCAGAAATTTTTGATTTTTCAATCGAGATCGTGATAAAATGCGAGAGGAGTGGTTATATTGATAAAAGGATGAAAGATAATTTTTTGATGTAGACAGACCTGATGATGTATAAACAGTCATCGGCTATGGGTAGTCTTGTCTATATATTGATGCGACACATCGATTTTTAGATAGACATGCTGGTAAAGATAGAAGAATGGGAAGAATGGAAGGAAGATCCACACAAGATGATGATTGATGATTTTCTTACCAGGAGTTGGGATTTTCAAAGGTCCGATTACTTTATGTTTGATAACACACATAGGTATGATGCATCAAGGTATAAAGGACCAGGATGGCATGGTACCTAGTGTGATGGACTTTGACTTGTCAATCAAATAGGAGTATTCTTGTTCACACTTAGCGTACATACTTCATTCAGGATGTAGTTCAGAAATTCTAAACATCTCGAGCCAAAACATAGGAAAGAAAGATTTCTTTTGTGGTCAACAAGATATCTAAAACATCCTCTCCACAAACCAAACAAAGCATATATGACTAAGTTATTTTACAAGTGTATCTCACAAAAACAGTAGATAAAAAAGATAATGATCTTTGCCCCATTCCTTTCTCTCTAAACCTATTTAGTTTAGGTATCATTGAGAGGTCCTTGGAATGAGCACAAAATAAGATAAGCCAGTAAAAGACCAAATAAAGCAAACACACAAGCTAATGTTATTTGCACCGCTAGCCAAGGCTAAACTACTACGAGATACCTGATGCTTATGTCCATCATGGGAAGGATTCATCCTAGGACATGTAGTGATCAAGATTTTGGTGGGACTGATTGGGTGATAAGCTATTGATACTATGAGTTGATCAACTTGCCTGCTTACTGACCTAGACTTTTGAGACACTGACAATTAGGGTGCTCACTTTTAAACCTGCTAAACTTGCTTCTGACTGACTCACCAAAGGGTGAAGGTGACGATCGACTTTATTATGAGTGATGACAAATCACGGGTGAAAGGGAGTTGAAATGGGTGCACCATTTTGGATTTTCAGATATTTTGAGGCTGTTTTTGGTATTTTCAAATGTTTTTCAAATGTTTTTGGTATTTTCTAGATTTACGGCAAAGAGAATAACCTAAAGACCTATCCTAGGGGTCTCGGGAGCTGATCCATAGATTAGCCTTGCCTACATTATACATGCAGAGACCATGTAGTTCGAATGATGAAAGACTTGACTCAATGATGAGATAGATGGGCCAATAAATTGCCATTGTATTGCAACGGATGCCTAAGGACTGACTTAAATGTGAAATAGAGATGGACAAACAGATTGCCTTTGCGACAGACGCCTAAGGATTGACCTAAGATGTGCAAAAGAGATGGGCAAACGGATTGCCCATGCGACAGACACCTAAGGACTGACCTAAGATGTGAAAAAGAGATGGACAAATGGATTGCCCATGCGACAGACGCCTAAGGACTAACCTAAGATCTGAAAAAGATATGGACAAATGGATTGTCCATGCGACGGATGCCTAAGGACTGACCTAAGATGTGAAAAAGAGATGGACAAATAGATTGTCCATGTGATGGATGCCTAAGGGCTAACCTAAGATGTCTCGGGGGATGATCAAAGATCAACCTTGCCTATGTTCAAGCTCAGAGATGACATAGTTCAGACAAGGTGAAAGACTGACAAGACTCAATGATGAATTTTGAAGATTTTCTAATATTTTGACATGTTTTTGGATTTTTGAATGATTTGGATGTTTTTGATTTTTTGATTTTTTTTATGTTTTTGAATTTTTTGATGAGTTTTAGGAAGATCACGAGAATATACATGAATCTGATCTGATGCAGGTATAGGAACATGCCCCAATGTGGTGCGATAGACTACTTCAGTGAAGGTAGGACAAACTGACCTTAGGAATATGCCAAGTAGTACTATGGTGGAATATGATATGGGCATCAACTCGTGCTATGGTATGGATGCGAGTGGATGGGTGTATGGATGATTAATGAAATGTGATGGAATGGATGAGTGAGTTGTGTAGATCCTGGTGGATGGGGAGTGCTTTACTTACACTTGACGCCTGTTTGCTAGGTTTTCACTAAGGTACTTGTCCAAAGCGCCACCGAAGTGGTTTTCACTAGAGGACGGTTTTTTCTTTACTGTTTTCAATCCTTTTTCTAATTTTTTCTGATTTTTGCATTTTTTGATTTTTTTGTTGTCACCAAGATGCCTGTTTGCCAGGTTTTTGTCAAGGTAACCATTTTTTCAGGACTTTTTTTGATTGTTTTTGTATTTTTTGGTTCTATACCTTGCAAGTTCTTAGGCATAAAACTTTTTGAGGTGAGAGTTGTTTAGAGGGTCCTGCAGAGGCTCGCCTTCTGGTGTTGCTAATTGATATGCTCCTAATTTATAGCTAGCTATGATGATTAAAGGTCCCAACCAGTTGGGCTCGAATTTTCCTTTTCTCTTTGGATTTGACACATTCTTTTGGTTCTCTTTCATCACAAGTTCACCGACTTGGAAGGTGTGTTGCTTGATCTTCTTGTTGTAGCTTCGTTTCAGGTGATTCTGATAGACTTGTAGATGATTTAGGGCATCCATGCATTGTTCATCTAGTAACTCTAGCTCATTTAGTCTTGTAACTCTATATTCCTCATCTGTGATGAGGTTTTGCAATGATATCCTTAGTGACAAGAGCTCGATCTCGATTGGGAGGATGGCTTCTGATTCGTAGACCAAGGAGAATGGGGTGGCGCTTGTTGGAATGCAGACACTAGTGCGGTAGGCCCATAAGGCAGGATTTAGCTGTAGATGTCAATCACGACCAGAGTCATTGACTATTTTCTTAAGGATTTTCAGAATGGTTTTGTTGGTGGCTTCTGCTTGGCCATTGCCTTGTGGGTAATATGGGGTGGAAAAGCGGTGCTAGATTTTGAATTTTTCACACAAGTCATGGACATCCTGATTCTTGAAAGGTGTCCCATTATCAGAGATAATGGATTGGGGAACACCATATCGGCAAATGAGGTAGTTCAGGATGAACTTGGATATCTTCTTTCTAGTGATGTAGGTGATGGGAATTGCTTCGACCCACTTTATGAAATATTTGGTGGCGGTGATAACGAATTTGTGGCCATTAGATGAGGTAGGTGAGATTTTACATATGAGATCGAGCCCCCACTAGGAAAAGGGCCAAGGTGTAACAATAGGATGTAATTCTTGAGCTGGTGCATGAATGAGATCTCCATGCTACTAGCACTGTTGACACCTTCTGACAAAATCATGTGCCTCTCTCTCCAATGTCAGCCAGTAGTATCCAGTTCTTAGCAATTTCTTACCCAAGGTCATACCACTCGAGTGTGAACCACAAGTTCCATTGTGTACCTCAATCAAAGCAGTCAGGGCTTCCTTAGGTTTTAAGCAACGTAACAAGGTTCCATCAATGCTTTTGTAGAAAAGGGTATCTCCTAGGATGGAAAATCGTAAGGACCTTTTGACAAAGGTTCATTTGAGGTTCAGGGTAATGTCGGCTGGGAGGATTCCTAATCTTAGATAGGTTTAGATGTCATGATACCAACGATCACCAAAACCAACGAGTTCACATGCGTATTCTGACTTTGGTACCTCAAAAATGGGTATGAGAAGCTCCTCTACCAGGAATTCATGTTTCGAGACATTGCGAGGGATATCTAGCAAGGATCCAATCATTGCCATTGCATCACCTGCTCTGTTGTTTTCCGTTGGTATTTTCTCAAAGGTGATATTGATAAATGATTCCTTGAGGCTTTCTACCACCTTCTTGTATGGTGTAATATTATCATCCTTAGTTTGGTATTCATCATTGACTTGGTTGATGATAAGTTGTGAGTCTCCATAAACCTTTAATGCCATGATTCACCATTGTGCTACAATCTTGAGACCTATGGTTAAAGCCTTGTACTCTGTAATATTGTTGGTATAGGGGAATGCTAACTTGTAGGATCTCGGTATATAGTCTCCCTGGGGGGTGATGAAGAACACACCGGCTCCTGATCCATGTTGTGTGTGGGAACCGTCAAAGTATAGTTTCCAATGATTGGCTACACCGATATTGAAAAGGGATTTGTCTAGAAATTCTAATATGAGTGGGTTGTCTGAATATATTGGAGCCTCTGCTAGCTAATCTGCAATGACTTGTCCCTTGATCGCTTTTCGCTCTACATACTCAATATCATGCTAAGATAGTATCATAACCCATTTAGCCATTCTTCCTATAAGCATTTCTTTTGACAATAGATACTTGAGGGGGTCTATCTTGGCAATTAGCTTAATTTGATGAGCTAGCATGTAGTGTCTGAATTTTTGGGCTGCAAACACCACTGCCTGGAATTTTTTTCTATTGATGTGTAATTGAGCTCATGCCCTACCATTGTTCTACTGATATAGTAAATGGCCCGCTCGGTTCCCTTTTCTTCATGTTGGGCTAAAAGGGCACGAAGGGTGGCTGTCGTTGCTGAGATGTATAGAATCAATGGTTTGCCTATGATCACTGGCATTAGCACTGGTGGCGTAAGTAGGTATTCTTGTATCTTTTTGAATGCTTGCTCACATTTTTCGTCCCACCTATACACTACTCTCTTATGGAGCAGATGTGAATAGGCAATCTGTTTATCTGCTAGCTGTGCTATGAACCTCTGGATGGACTAGAGTCTTCCTTGCAGTCCTCTGAGTTGTTTCAGTGTTCTTGGTGCTTCCATATCAAGGATTGCTTTTACTTTTGCAGGATCCTCTTCTATCCCTCTCATTGATACTATGTAGCCCAAAATTTTTCTAGATTGTACCACAAAGAGACATTTCTTTGGGCTGAGCCTGACCTTGTATTTTTCTAGTCGGTCAAAAATTGTACTTAAGATCACTATGTGGTCTTGCCTCTTCTTTGATTTAGCCAATATGTCATCCACATAATCTTTGATTATTTTGTGAATCATGCCATGGAAGATTAGTGTCATGGCTCTTTGGTATGTAGCCCCTGCATTTTTTTACCCAAATGGCATCATGTTCCAGCAGTAGGTGCCATAAGGACATGTAAAGGCCATCTTATGTTGGTCTTCTTTTGCGATCATTATCTGATTGTACCTCAAGAAGCCATCCATCAATGATAGCATCTCATGTCCATCTGTCATATCCACTATCATATCAATGTTGGGTAGTGGAAAATCATCCTTAGGACATGCTTTGTTTAGGTCTTTGAAGTCTATGCAGATGCGGATGCCCCCATTTGGTTTTGAGACTGGTACGAGGTTGGATACCCATTCTAGATAGTCAATTGGGTGTATGAAACCAACGTCTAAGAGTTTTTGCAATTCTATCTTTACAAGCAAAGCTATCTGTGGTTGCATCTTTCTTAACTTCTGTCTAACTAGCTTCGCTCCAGGGTGAACGACCAAATGATGAACCACTACTCTAGGATCTAGACCTGGCATGCCAACATAAGTCCATGTAAAGTTTACCTTCCTTTCTCTTAAGAATGCGGCCAACAATTCTTTTTCTTCTATCAGAAGTGATTGAGCATAGAATGTGATTTGTGGTTCTATCTCTATTCCCAAGTTAATAGGATTACACTGCTCTGCTAGGACTGCTGATTTTTCTTGATGTAGAGCAGTAGGGGGAGATTGAATCCTTCATCCTTCGGAACCTCAGAGAGGTTTTCACCATTGGATGTGTCCTCTATTTTTATTGTTTTGTGGTTAGAGAGTGCCACAGTGTGGTTTTCATTCAATAACTCCGAGCTTCTTCTTGATATTTTCCTTTTGTGACTGAAGGACTCAATCATCTCCCCATAATATGCTTGGGTGTCTAAAGTGATGTCAAAACCTTCCTTGTGATCCCCACATGGAACTGTATCCCCGTCCCATGAATTCCGAGAGTGCCTCATCATTTTCGAATGAGTCTAGAATTGGCGGTCCATGTTGGTCGTGATCGATGAGTTGAGGGTGTACTAAGGTGATTTGGTGGGTTTGTTGGTTTGATTCAGTTCATGAAGCACTAATCATTAGTAGGGTGGAATCCTCAAAGAGCCTAGGAAGGCCCGCTATGGTGTCATCATCATCACTACTGGCACAAACATCAGTAACGTCAAAGGTGAAGTTGTCTAGTGGGATACCTAGGCAAACGGGTGGTCTAAGGGTAGTTGTTGATACTTGAAGAGAGTTCCTAACTACCCTACTGGGAGTACCTCTGCCACGTATGGTTATACTAGAAGGAGTATATCTGAGGCCAAGGTTCCTCATTCTTCTTTCTACAATGATGGGCTCTAGGCATCCATCACTATTCCTTCCAAAGATTTCGTTTCTATTATAGCCCATGCCAAGCATTATTTGTAACCCTCTGTTGGCCTCATCCATGGGTAATGTGGGTGCTAGCTCTGCATCGCGGTATATTATGCTTGAAATATCCTCCTCACCAACACTTTCCCAACTTAGGTCTCCCTAATGGTGGAATCTAGAGGGGTTGGTCATAAGGGTGTGGACGGGTGCTTTAGTGGGTCGAGGTTGGCCATATGACCTAGGAGATTGTGGTAACTCTCCCACAAAAATGTACTATTTTTCATTCTATAGTCGCTGCATCCATTGTCTTGGATCATGTTTTTGATGCCAGATATAATAGGGATGGTAGATGTCTTTGTCATAGAAGTGGAGGCGAGGTTGGCTGGGTCGATGTAGGGCCTTCATCAATTTTTGGTACTTGGGGGATTTTATAAAACTTGGCTTCCAAGTTTTTGCAGTAAGAAAATGGTTTGAGATCCTCGTGTATAGTGACCTCCTCATTTTGGTGCAAGAATTTGATATATTGGTGATATGTCGAGGCCAGTGCTTTCATTTCATGGATCCATGGACATCCAAGGAGGATGTTATATGGTAAGTCAAGGTCAAGGACCTCATAGGTAGTCTCCATGGTTGTTGGTCCTACTTGGATGGGGATTTTAATAGTGCCCTGAGACACTCTTTCCTGATCATCATATGCCCTTATTGTGATGCTCTTGTTTTTATTGATGGAATCCTCGGTGAATCCCAAGTTCTGTATAAGCTTGAGAGAGAAAATATTAAGGCCTGCACCTCCATCCACCAAAACCCTTTTAAACTTCTTTTTATGGACCAACACTTGTAGGTGAAGTGCGCAATTATGAGATGGTTGCGGGGGGAAGTCTTGATCAGAGAATGTAAGGAGATTTGGGGTAATGATATTACCAACCATAGCATGAAACTGATCTATGTCAAGGGTGGCAGAGATGGTGGAAATTTCTAATGCTTCATCAAGAATTTTTCTATGGGTAGCGGAAATTTTTAACAGTTCCATGATGGAGATCTGTGTGGGGGTTCTCTTCAGTTGGTCGATGACATTTTAGTCATAGGGAATGACTTTTGTATTTAAAGTGGGGGTCTTAGAGGGTGCCCCTACAATGGTGACCTTGCCGCCATGTGTGGTGACTCCACAATTAGTGTTGGCTCCCTTGATGCTAATGACCGTGACCATTTCATCAACGCATGTGACTATTTCTTCATATACTAGGTTAGCACTAGCATATTTTTGCTTGCTTTTGTTGTTCCCTTGATTGTGGTTTGGCATCGAATTTGTGTATATTTTCAGATCTTGATTTCTGGCTGGCTGTTTGACATTGATAATCTTGTCCTCGATGAGGTCTTGGATGATGTTCTTTAGTCTCATGCAATTAGTGGTTGTATTCCCTTTGATCTTGTGAAAGTCACAAAGGGGATTTTCATTATACCATGGAGGTTTGCTCATGGGTTCCACATATTGCTTGGAGTTGGAGACTTTGATTAGATTCTCTGTGACCAATTTTTTCATTATGGACTCAATGGATTCCCCAACGGCCATGAACTTTTGCTTGGGAGGGTATTTTACTCGGGGAGGTGGTCCTCCTTGATTACCCAAGTTATTGATTTGTTTGGAAGGAAGTGGTTGTTGTTGTGCTACTACTGCATTAGTCTACACATTATTGCAATTATGATTTTGTGGTTGATGATGGGTTTGGATGTTCTACTTAGGGGCACTGATGACCACTTTAGCATCAACCACGCCATCGTTTGTAATATTTTTGTTCCTCGACCATGTTAAGGGTTTATCATTATTATTGTTAGACGGGTGATTATCCTGTGGTGGAGTGAATGTTGAGGATACTCCTCGCGCGGTAAGGGCCCTTTTGATGTTGAGCACCTTTGGGATCAATTGATCGTATGATGTGATGCATTGCATTTTCAAGCGGAATGCCAAGTTTTCATCTAGATTGGATATGATGGTGCAAACTTGTTGTTCTTCTAGCATGGTCCACTTGCTCTGATTTGCCTTGGATCTCCATCTTTGCAAGAAGGATGTGAATAGCTCTCCTTTTCTTTGTTTGAGCATTGATAGTTCTTCCAAACTAACATCTACACCCATGTTTAAAGCATAATTTTTAAGGAATGCTTCCATAATTTCCTCGAATGTTTTAATGCCCCTAGGTAGGCGAGAAAACCATTCCATGGCTGGACCGGTTAGACTTCGGGAGAAGAGTCACATTAGATATGTGTCATCAGCTGTGACCTCCATGCAATGCACCTAAAATTCCCTGACGTGGTTTTCAGGGTTACCCATTCCATTATACTTGTCAAATTTGGGGATCTCGAATCCATTTGGGAACGGTACCATGGTGAGACTCCTGTCGAAAGGATAAGGGAAAAATTTTCCCGGCATTCTTGTTGTTTTTCCTACTTGTAGGTCCAACACTTGCTGCGAGAGCAGTTTGATTTGTGTTGCGACATCATTGCTTGGATCGGGAGGCAGAATGAATGTGTTTTGAGGTGTTTGAGGTGTTTCATTGGTGGGAAGAGTACTAGTGGGTGTTTTTTGCAAGCTCTGTTGTGCATTCAAGGCCCATTGGTATGCCTGCATTTGTGTCAACAATGCTTGTTGCTGATCTTGCTGCTGTTGTTCCAACAATGCTTGTTGTTGGTCCATCTGTTGTTGTTCCCATAAAGCCTGTTGTTCGTCCAACTGTTGTTGTGCTAACAAAGCTTGTTGTTGGTCTAGCTGCCGTTGCGCCAACAAAGCTTGTTGTTGGTTGAGTTGTTGTTTTGCCAGCAAAGCTTGTTGTTTGGCTTGTTGTTGTGCCTGAAAGTCTTGCAGGGCTTGTTTGTATGCTTGTTGATGGATTGCTTGCAGTTGTGCTTGGTATTGTGCTTGCGCCTATTGTTGGGCTTGTGCTTGTGCTTGAGCTTGTGCTTGCACTTGTTGGGCTGCTTGGGAAAATTGTGCAGCTTGTCCGGCTTGTGTAGCTTGTTGGTTTTTCTTTAGTACCCTCTGATGATTAGCTTTTTGGATGGCTTGGATCATGGTGATGAATGAATTTGCCCAGTTAGCTTTCGCTGGGATGGGTGGTGAATTGGGAATGATGCCGAGCGAGCTGGTTGTGTTGGTGGTCGAGATTTCGGTCGTTGGTGGTGTGGTCGAGATGCTTGGTCCTTGAGAAGGTATGCTTTGGGAGATTTGAGGACCCATTGATGTGTTTACCATAGTGGCTTGAATGGTTTCCACTTGTTGTTGTGATGTTGCAGGCAAAAAGAGAGAATTCAGCGTGATGCTTGGATTGCCTAGATTTAAGAAATTAGATATGGGTAAGGGGGGAAGACCCACCCCCATAGGCGATGTGGATGTGAGCAGTAATGGGGGAAAGGGTGGTAAGTTCCCTTGAAAGGATAATGGGTCAGTGAATCCCGCGGTTCCAAACAAAACACCTTCTCCTTGCAGTAGAGAAGTTTGTATGTTTAGTAGATAGGTGGGTGTAGCATGGAACAAGGACGAATTGGTAGGATTATGGAAATTGAGTGGTATGTACGAGTGTGATGGATTCACTGGAACAGAGCTTTTCGGTATGGTGTTGATACTCACCTCTTTGTTGTTTATATGGCGATGCTGCTATAACTCACAAAACATAGCACTTATTTTGCTCACCATTGGTGAGGTTGGGGTGATAGCTGATGTGATTATGGGAGTTTCCTGGACGATGTTAGGAATTGACAATGGGGGCATGCTCGTAAGAGGCCTTTCTATACTAGTGCCTACGTCAAGGTTGGAAGGGAACTATACCCCTCCTTCTATTAACATGCGCAAGTATAGAGAAGGGTTAAGTTTAAGCATGGCATTCACAATTCTATGATTCTCTGGATTTCGAATCATTTCAGTTATTTCCCTTTGTGTCATTACCAAGTTTTCATTGATGATGTCCTCTTTATAGCCTTCCCCTTGAGGATTTTGTGATAGTAGAGAAGAGCTACTTGGGGGATTGTTGGATTCCACAAGGTTTGCTTTGGTGGTTACCAAACCTAAGTCACCGAAAGCTGATATGTCATTGATGTTTTCCATGTTCTTCTTGTATTGTGATCTTGTTTGGACCATAAAAATAGGGATCGTTTGATCTTAATATTTCAAGCCCAAAAGAGAAGAACTAGGGAAGTCAAAAGATCAAAGAGGGTGATAGTGATGACGGAATAAAAGGATGAAGTGAATGAGTGAAACTTTTGAAGAACTTTTGAAGGGTTATGTTAAACTTGCAGGACTTAGATTGATGGTGATGGTTTAACTAGGTGTATTAAGTCAAACAAGATTGTAGTGAAGTTTGTAGACCCTAGGAAATTGTGTTATCCTAGGGAAAACTTGTACAAGGAAAATGGATTGGCTAAGTGTGTTAAACCAACCAAGGTGATCATGAACTAGTAAAACCTCAGGAATTTGCGTTATCCTAGAGGAAGATTTTTTTCAAGAGATTTTGACTATTTGGCTAGGTGTGTTAAGCCAAGATAGGGTGATGTTGATTTAGGGTGAAGAGACTAACCTAAAGATCTATCCTAGGGGTCTCGGGAGTTGATCCATAGATTAGCCTTCCCTATGTTATACACACACAGACCACGTAGTTCGATTGACGAAAGACCTGACTCAATGATGAGATAGATGGGCCAACAGATTGCCATTTTATTGTGATGGACGCCTAAGGACTGACTTAAATATGAAACAAAGATGGACAAACAGATTGCTCATGCGATAGATGCCTAAGGACTGACCTAAGATGTGCAAAAGAGATGGACAAATGGATTGCCATTGGACGGATGCCTAAGGACTGACCTAAGATGTGAAAAAGAGATGGAAAAATGGATTGCCCATGTGACAGATGCCTAAGGACTGACCTAAGATGTGAAAAAGAGATGGACAAATGGATTGTCCATGCGATAGATGCCTAAGGATTGACCTAAGATGTGAAAAAGACATGGACAAATGGATTGTCCATGCAACAGACACCTAAGGACTAACCTAAGATGTCTTGGGGGATGATCAAAGATCAACCTTGCCTATGTTCAAGCTCAGAGACAACATATTTTAGACAAGGTGAAAGACTGACAAGACTCAATGATGAATTTTGAAGATTTTCTGATATTTTGACATGTTTTTGGATTTTTGAATGATTTGGATGTTTTTGATTTTTTGATTTTTTTGATGTTTTTGAATTTTTTGATGAGTTTTAGGAAGATCACGAGAATGTACATGAATCCGATCTGATGCAGGTATAGGAACATGCCCCTAGCGTGGTGCGATAGACTACTTTGGTGAAGGCAGGACAAATTGACCTTAGGAATATGCCAAGTAGTACTATGGTGGAATATGACATGGGCATCAACTCGGGCTATGGTATGGATGCGAGTGGATGGGTGTATGGATGATTAATGAAATGTGATGGAATGTATGAGTGAGTTGTGCAGATCCTGGCGGATGGGGAGTGCTTTATTTACACTTGGTGCCTGTTTTCCAAGTTTTCACCAAGGTACTTGTCCAAAGTGGTTTTCACTAGAGGACGATATTTTTATTTACTGTTTTCAATCCTTTTTCTGATTTTTTCTGATTTTTACATTTTTTTATTTTTTTGTTGTCGCCAAGATGCCTATTTGCCAGGTTTTCATCAAGGTAACCATTTTTTTAGGACTTTTTCTTATTGTTTTTGTATTTTTTGGTTCTATACCTATCTGATTGACAAGTCAAAGTCCATCACACTAGGTACCATGCCATCCCAGTCCTTTATACCTTGATGCATCGTACTTATGTGTGTTATCAAACATAAAGTAATTGGACCTTTGAAAATCCCAACTCCTAGTAAGCAAATCATCAATCATCATCTTGTGTGGATCTTCCTTCCATTCTTCCCATTCTTCTATCTTTACCAACATGTCTATCTAAAAATCAGTGTGTTGCATCAATATATACACAAGACTACCCATAGTTGATGACTGTCTATACATCATCAGATCTATCTATATCAAAAAAATATCTTTCATCCTCTGATCAATAGAACCACTCCTCTCACATTTTATCACGATCTCGATCGAAAAATCGAACATTTCCGCCCAATCTCTTGAGGGGGCAATAGTGGGGCATCTGAAAAATTGAGAAATTTTGGACTGCATATAAAACATGAAGTAAACCTATTCCATAGTGGATTGGTGCTATCCTTTGTGTAGAAGGCAACCCTTTCCCAATCCTTGATAAGCCAAATGATATGATAGACAATGAGATGCAAAGTGAACTCAAGTTGCCTATAGTGATAGTGCTCAAGTTGTAGATGAAAAATGAGAGAAAAGGCATTGAATTTATAGGAGAGGCCAAGATTGAGAAATGGTTGCCTTCTACACAAAGGATAGCACCAATCCACTATGGAATAGGTTTACTTCATTTTTTATGTGCTTTGATCATTCTTGTCATTTGTTTTCATTTCAAATAATGATGTATTATTTCATAGGGATATTAGACATTTTCTTGGTTTTGCAATACTACTCATAGAATGTGAACTCGAAATTCAATTTACCTGCACAAACACAAAAAAACATAGCATACTGTTAGATCATATACAGGAAAGAAATCAAGGTTCCCCATGAAATTAGATTGCAAAATTATCATAGGAAAATAGGTAAAGAACAATATGAAATAAAGAGATCCTATTTATAATATGTTCTCAAGATTCTTGGATGTTTTGTTGGAGATTCCTAAGAATCTCAGACTTGAGGATTCAATATGCATTGATCTATTCTATGAAATTTATGATTCTGAATTGAATAAATTTCCAAAGGAATTAAAACCTCATAATTTTGATCAATTATTTGAATGGATTAAAATTGTAAAAGGAGCCAAGTGTGATCATGTACAAGAGGTGATGTTTCAGAGTATTGGTAGTGGTTGGCCTATTGAGGAAAACCATATAACAATGCAAACACAAGGAGAAGGTATAGAAGAGCATGAATACCCATTTTGTTCTTTGGGTGAAAGTAATGATTGTAACCATTTCACAAGTAAAAATATATGTTGATCAATACAATGATGATGAAAATAAAGACATAGGGTTTGAAGACAACATAGGAAGATAGATTTTGTGTAAAAATTTGTAAAGTTTCAAGTTAGGATGGATTATATAAATGTTAGTCATTAATCTAAGAAGTTTTTTGTGTTCTAAATTGAGCTTCATGAATTTATTTTATTTTTTGATTGTCTCCATGGCTGAGATTTAATACTCTTTTGAATTTAATAATCAAGGATTACTTGAGTTTTTTCATACACATTTGTTGCATCTGAGTTGCATTTTTTATTGCCTTTTGTTCAAAGAATAGAGTGATTTCTTTAGTGAATGTAACATGAGTGTTGTCTTTCTGGATGGACTTATAAGAATGGTCATTTGATAGAGCTTCAGTGGTCTTGTTATCATAATGTGATAACATTCTTGATAGGTTATCATTAGGTCCCATTACTTTAGAATATAAAATGTCAATAAGTCGACCGGGTAGTGTCCAAGGTAGTTTGCAAAAGAAGATAATTCAAATAACTCATCTTAGATTTTTTGTTTTTCTTTAAACTAATGAAATCAATTTTAGTCTAAGGCCATTTAACTTCTTAACTAGAAAACAATTTATTCTAGGAAAACTGGAAATACTAAACTAGAAAGCACAAGATAACTAATCTTAGAAAGCATAACAACTAAGCTAGAAATCATGGGAATAAATAAACTAAACAACTGATAAACTATGAAAGTGGAAAAATAAATAAACAAACCATGAAACATTTTCTTGAACAGTAAAAGATTCTAACAACTGCAACGAATAACTCATAATAATTGAAAACAAAGAGTGCTTTGGAACTTCAGACTCAACAACTGAAAGACTTAACGGTTTTCTATTGCATAGTTATCTATGTAACAAACAAAACAACATAACAGTAAGTACTTATCTATCTATCTTCCCTCGAGTGTCCAACTCGTGGGTTATCACTTCATTCTCAAATCACATAAACTATAGGTTTTGAAGTCCTTCCATTAAAAACAATTATCATCCATAGTTCAACAACTCCACAATTGACAGAAGATAGTTATTTTATTCATCATTATTCCGAGATCATGTTAACAGCATAACATTACTATTGAGTGTATCCTTCTACCTCAGGAAATTGCATTCTTATAGAAAAACTTGTAACTAAATCCTAGATTCTAGATGGTGTGGATAACCATTGAAAAAGTCTATAACAGCTTTTAACTAAATCCCTTGTCTTTAAAACTCATAAACATAAAGAAGGCTCGAGATGAGCCATGAAGTTTTTTTGATAAAGATCATAATAGAAATTAAATAAACAACAACTATATCTTTGGTTCATTAGCCTGATGTTCAGGAGCAGTTTTGTAACATCCATCTTCAATCATCATTAAGGCATGTGTTGTTCCAAACGATTTGTAACTGCTACAAGATGACCGATTATTGCCCTACAAAAACACTCAAAATAACCCATTAAACCCATAGTGGTATATTACTTCAATTGATCATAAGAAATAAATTTTGCATAACTTTCCTTAAAGATAAGCAGTTATTTCTCCTAAAGTTTAATTAACTGGCATAGACTGAGGATTGAATGAGTATAAATAGGCTTTTCTGGCTTCATTAAGATGAGGTTATTTTTACCTCATCATTTCCTTCCCCTCCTAGTTCCTAGCGGGTCCTCCTGCTCCATAATTTTAACCTTGAATTCTATTCCATTCTTCATATCCGGCACTAAGGTCATATTCCTCTCTTATTTTTGAATCAAAAGCAATAGGAAACCCAATGAACCCTCTGTGAAAGATAACACCTTCTCTCCATTCATTAAAAATTCTATCATTTTGATCTGTTGAAATATGGAAAGTAGGAGGTGGATTAAGCAGCAAGGGAGGTTTATATCTCATCCCCATCCAGTTTGTCCTAAGGTTTCATAGGATTTTGTCTAAAGCATCAGCCCTTCTAAAAGACCATCTGATATTAAGAGGGGAAATGACCTCTCTTTTCTTGAGATAAGTTGGTAATGGAGTAAATCTCTCTTCACAAGCGTGCCATGCTTTTCCAATTAATTTTTGCCCATGTTCCATGAAATTATCATAACAAAGTCTGAGACTGTAATCGTACCTTTTTTTCATTTTATCATTTACCAGGAGAGACAAAAAAGTGTCCTTAAAACCTTTAGGCCTAACATTAGGTGATCCTATTTGAAGATCCATGGTTCTTTCTGTTTGTGCGTATTATTTTGTGTGTTCTTTCCAATGAACCTAGTTTCTCATAGTAGACAACAGGGCTCTCAATTCTACACCAACAAACAGATTGATAAAGAAATCGGTATGATTCTCTAATAAAAGATCATGCAAAAAGAATTCACAAATCAAATCTTTATCCTCAGGTGTTGATTCCACAAATATCTTGACAAATTATTTATCATTTGGCTCATAAGGTTGGTCATTTTAAATTCTAAATAGTTTCCATCTTATCCAATGTTCATTCAGAAACATGAGTACAATCTAGATGGCCTTCTACAGGATAATAGACACTCAACTAGCTAACATGCATCTTGTTTTCCTTTATATCCCTTGTGAAATGATTCATTCAGGAGTACCAGTTCCTTTTTCAACTTGTAGTTCTCAGTTTGAACATTTCTTAAGAAATAGAATTTTTCCATCCATTTCGTGAGTAATGGGGGTATGCGAACCTAGAACCATTCAATTATAACTGGCTCAGTTTGAATTTCTTTTGATTCCATCCTTGGTTTCATAGTGCTTTCCTCTAGGTCTTGTTCTAGCTCTACAATTTTTTTGAGCAAAGCATTTAATTCTTTTGTCCAGGTCTTCCTGTCTTCTTCAAAAGCTGAGAACATAAGCATAAAATTTCCCTTTATCATTCCAATTTCTTTATTATTTTTAGAAATGTCAGCATTATAAGTTCTATGTTCTTGACTTAGTTTCTTAATTTGTTCTTTTAACTTATAAATCAATGTATCATTTTCCTGTAGTTGTAGTTTCAAACCCTGTATTTCCTAATCTCTTTTATTTATTACAGCAACATGCACTGTTAACTCCTCTTTTTGTAATTCAATCTGTTCATTATTTATGTACAGTTTTTTCTTTAAATCATCAATTTCTATCCTAAATTTCCCTATCTCTACATTATTATCTCCTATTTCAAATGTATCTACAATTCTATCAACAATGGGGGATAAAGGACTTGGAATATTATAGTCCCCATCTTGCTCTCTTTCTTGAATTTCTTCGGTGATGATTTTCTCCACATATGCAAAGTGGGAAGAAATTTCCTCGACTGAATCTTCTCTTTCTAGAGGCATTTCCTCTTCATTGACAGGCTCGGAAATCTCAATGGGTTTTGATGGTCTTTTGGGCTTCTTCTTCTTTGAACTACCTTCCATACTCTACATTGGGATCTCGGTGAATTCAGAGGCTAGGCATTTACTTCTCCTTAAAGGAGGAATACCTTGGAAGGTAATAGGTGTCTTTATTTCCCCTTTCCCTTTACTCTTGGGACTGCTCATATCAGAATAGATGAGCTCAACATGCTCTGGAAAATCAGGGGCTTTGAATTCATTATTCAGAGAGTTTGGCATTTCCTCGCTAGGGGTGGTGGTAATTGGAGCTTCCATAGCTTGAGATCCCTAAGGGGAAACTGCTCCGGATGGTGAAGCAATTTGGTGAGATGTTTCCCCCGGTTCCAATTTTCTTTTGACTGAAGACTTTTCAATTTTCCCCAAAAAATTCTCCCACTTACCCTTGGATTTCTTGCGAAAATGGTATTTGCAAATCAATTGAATTAATTCATGGTGTTTTAGTGGCCCTGACCCCATTTTATATCTCTCTATAGAGGAATTGGTAGAATCATATAAAAATTCGGGCAAATTAACCCTGAGAGAAAGGTTCTCCTTTCCATGATGCAAATGGATTAGCATTTAGAAAGCAAGTCCTACTACAACAGTTAGTTGGCCTTCACAAGTGAAATATTTTATGATCCAGGCTATAGTAGTTCCCCAAGGTTCTAGTATAGAGGTTCTTTGGAATCCTTTATTTTGTCCTCTGGTACTAATCTACCATGGGATGAGGGTCTCCCTCTCTAACAAATAATTCAGATAACTTTTGGTATGTTATCTGAGAGGTCTCTTTTAATTTTATGGCTGAATTTTCTAACCCTGATAAATGGGAGATGATTTTCAGACTCACCTTAAAACACTTTCCATGGAGTACCACCTGACCATTTGAATATTTTTTTGCAAATGTGCTCAC
This sequence comes from Sequoiadendron giganteum, assembly GCA_007115665.2. Lineage (NCBI taxonomy): Eukaryota > Viridiplantae > Streptophyta > Pinopsida > Cupressales > Cupressaceae > Sequoiadendron > Sequoiadendron giganteum. Next base: position 285,251,961 of record CM021109.1, on the reverse strand, counting down.
CAGCTTCTCATTATAACCTTCAAAATTTTTGATAAAGTCCAACCACCCAGCTTCTTCAAACAGACCAGAGATTTTTCTTAACCCCAACATTTTTTCTACGGAATCTAGCTCTGATTTCTTTTTACCACCCCCCATTCTCTTATTTTCCACTCTGCAAAATATTTCAACCAAGGCACGAAATTTTCACAAAGCTACTTTGAAAATACAGCTACTGAAATTATTGATTTGTCTTGCTCGAGGCTTAATGTACAATGAGTTTAATCTGCATGGAGGCATGCGAAAAGCTTTCCGTACAAGTAGTTGATCGTCGAGTGGCACAAATTGCTAAATTAGGAGGGAAGTTCATTCCAATTAATTATTCTTTATTCAAAAATAACTACCTACTTAAAGTAAAAATTAATACTTACTTGCTTTCTACGATCGTTTGAAGATCTCGTACCTTTACAGATTTGACAGGATGACGTGATGGTATTCGCTGAGGTGACGGCGGATTTATTATGGCATGGAGGAAGAATTTTATGAATGACTGAGCCATCATTGAAGACTGCAATACTGGTGGCTTTATTTATTATAAAAAAATAGATAGGAAGGCATGTGTACAAATATATGATGATGGAAGCATCGTGAAATTTTGAATTTATGAAAAATTAAGGTGGTGAAATGCAAATGAATAAGTTTTGGAGCACGCAAAGGAAAATTGCACTTGAAACTAGTGCAAAAGTTCTAGAGCATGTTTGAAGCATGTATTTGTGACAAAGAAGGCAGATAAGTTCTGGAGCATCATCAAATTATGCAAACAGAGTAGCAATGAAATGAAGGTTCAAGAGCATTGCTGAAAGATGCAGCCAGAGCAGCAATGAAATGAAGGTTCTGGAGCATCATTGAAAGATGCAGCCAGAGCAGCAACAGAATGAAGGTTTTGGAGCATCATTGAAAGATGCAGCCGGAGTAGCAACGGAATGAAGGTTTCGGAGCATCGCTGAAAGATGCAGTCGGAGTAGCAACGGAATGAAGGTTTTGGAGCATCGCTGAAAGATGCAGTCGGAGTAGCAACAAAATGAAGGTGAAGTGACAAGACCATGAATTTTGAACTTCAGGAGCTTTGAATCTTAGTGCAGGAACGTCTTCTTAATGTGATGAGTTGTTGTACAAGTTCTGTAGCATCGGGTATAAGGACTGTCAGGTTCCGGAGTATTTGGCTTCAGGACCATAAAGTTTCGAAGTATCTTAGGAAGGTGCTCCATAAGTTATTTTCCTCCTTATAAGAAGTCCTGCAAAATAGAACAAAAATTAGCTAAGTCCAAAAGAAGAAGAACTAATTTGAAAAGAAAATATCTTAGTATACATGTCTTTTTATTACACATTTTCAAAATATATGCAACTTTTATTTTTTTATTATTATTATTTATATATATATATATATATATTTTATTTTTATTTTTATTTTTACAGAATTTTTACCAAATAGACTCTGCATTAGTAGAGTCAATGCATTGGACCTCACACTGCATTTCTACCAGTTTTGAAAATTCCTCCTTGTTAACTAGCTTATGGTAGATACATAAGCGATGAACATTGACTAAGAGGGTCCACGTATCACCATCAATTGGTTTCAACTGAACTGTGCCATTTGAAAAGACCTCTGAAATCTCATAAGGTCCCAACCAATGAGTCCTGATATTTCCTCTATGATCTTTTTATCTTGAATCAAATAGCAGGGCAATATCTCCATTATGGAATGACTTCTCTTTAATATGTTTGTCATGCCACACTTTCCGTTGATATTGAATTAGTTCAGTTTGATGGACAGCATCTAAGCGAAGCTCATCCAATTCGCTTAATTGCATAACTCATTCAACTTGGGCTCATTTCAAATCCAGACCTAATTACATAGTTGTTCGTAGAGTTTGAAGTTCAAACTCAATGGGAAGAAAAGTTTTCTTCTCAAAAATGAGCTCATAGGGGTTGAATCTAGTTGTGGATTTCCATGTTCTGTTGTATGCCCAAACAACTTTAGGTAGTTTCCTGGCCCAATCGTTTCTTCCTGAAGAAACTATTTTTGTCAAAATGTTCTCAAGTTCTCTATTAGTTACTTCCACCTGGTCGTTTGCTTGAGGGTGGTAAGGGGATGACTTTCTATGGCTTACTTTAAAATGGTTGTTGAATGCCAAGAGCACTTTGGACATGAATTGGGATCCTTGGTCGGTAACGATAGTTTGAGGAGCTCCAAATTTAAGGAAGATTTTACTATAGAGGAAGTCTGTGACTTGCTCTTCCCTAGCTACTCATAAGGCTTGAAATTCTTCCCATTTCGTTAGATAATCAATGAAAATCAATATGTAGTCTTTCCCTTGAGAGGAAGGATCTATGGGTTCGATAAAATCTAAACCCCATTTTTTGAATGGTTCGAGCACTACCTATGGCAGTAAAGGCATCTCCAAAAAAGCAGTTGGTCTTCCTACTCTCTGACATTCATCACAACAATGAACGTAGTTCTTAATATCCTTATGCATTGAAGGCCAATAGTATCTGGTGCCTAAAATTTTATGGGAAGTTCTTTTTGTAGAGTAGTGCCCTCCTGATGGATCATCATGAAAGGCCCTTAGAATGTTGTATGTTTAGTCAGCTCTGACACATCTCTTCAATACCATATCAAGTCTACAATGAAATAGAATTCCATTAATCCATTTAAATGGGGCACTTTCCCTAATAAGTTCCTTCCTTTGCTTTAACGTGAACCCCGGGGGTACCTCAGAGGCAGCTAAATAGTTAGCAATGTCTGCGAACCAGGGTGACTTTACAGAAACAATGAACAGATTCTCATCTGGAAACTCATCCTGTATAGGCATAATGTCACCCTCTTCATGTTTGATTCGTGATAGGAAATTTGCAACCACATTATATTTCTCTAGCTTGTCAAGGATTTTAGCATTAAAATCCAAAAGGCTTAATAACCACCTCATAATCCGACCATTAACTATAGGTTTGTCCATTAGGTATTTTACAGTTGAATGGTCTGTATAAACTGTAACCTTATATCCTATAATATAGTGCCAGAATTTTTTAATGGCATGAACAATAGCCAGGAATTATTTTTTTGTTGTAGTGTAGCTTCTCTCTACAAATGTAAGATTCTTACTGATAAAGTATATGGCATATTTACCCCCATTCTCATCTTCTTGTCCCAGAACTGCACCAATAGCATCGTCAGAAGCATCTGCATAAATATGGAAGGGAAGACTCCAATTTGGCCCTCGCAGTACGGGAGCAAAGACAAGCTTTTCATTAATTGTTTCGAATAAAAGCTGACACTTAGGTGTCCAAGCGAACTCTACTTCTTTCTGTAAAAGAAAGAACATAGGAGCCGCTATTTTACTGAAGCCTTCTGTGAACCTTCTGTAGTAACCAACATGTCCAAGAAAACTTCAAACATTTGTTTGTGTTTGAGGGATATTCAACTGTTGGATGACTTTGATTTTCTTGGGATCAACCTTTATTCCCTCAAAGTAAATATGATGACCTAAGACTATTCCTTGTTCTACCATTATTAAACATTTTTCGTGGCTTAGGGATAGTCTATTTCCTCACAAACTTGTAAAACTTGTTCTAGGTTCTGAAGAGCTTCATCATATGTTGAGCCATAGACTATAAAGTCATCCATATAGACCTTGTTGATGATGTTTTTATGCACTTCACAACATAGGTAATACGTAGGTGCATTACCTCTCTTGAAAGACAATCTTCCACAATCAAATTGCAGAACACTATCCCAAGGTCTCTCAGATGTCAGGTCATGACGGAGCTTGGAACATATCAGTTGTTTGATGTGATTTTGTTGGAATCACAAGGCAGTCTTACGTGGTAAAAGCTGTAGGAGAATTGGGTCAATGAATGGAGTTTTGTGGATATGGAATTAGTGTACCTTGCTGCAAGTTCAAACAGCAGGCTTAGACTCCATTATTTTGTCGGATTTGGCTTTACAATGTGCAATGAACCTTAGCACAAGTTTTTTTCTAAAAAAAAGGAAAAAGGGGCGAGGAAGAAGGATGGTTCCTGGACCTGCAACTACCGATGAACAGTGATCATGGAGGTTCTTGTTGTGGACAGTTTCCTTAAACATAATTTCACTTCATCTAAATTCTCACAATATCATGAAATCTATGCTATCTTCTAAGGACTGCAAATATTCATCATTCATTCACCATGGAAATGTGAATAAAGATAAAGTTTAATGAGTAGCAATGAGATTAAAGTCCAGGCTAACTTTACATAGTCATATACTAGCAGCAAATGACCAAAAGTATGGATGAGGAAAGCATACACACAGCAGCAATGTTCAAAACTAGAGACAACATATTAATTATACCAAAGTCAATCTAAAGATACTAAAGCAGCAAACTAACTTGAAGCAAAGTTCTAGCTAAATGGAGAAGAATCATGAAACATGTGGAGAAACCTAGAAATACACCAGAAAATGACTGTATTTTCTATTGTATTTTTATTAGCATGTCTTTACAACAACTCAACTCTCTAAATGAGAGGAGAGCCCTATTTATAGTTTCCAAAAAACAAAATGAGTGGCCAAGATTTGATTCTATTATGTGGCCAATATTCACTTTACAATAGGGTTTCACCTACCCCCAAATATATTACATTTATAAATTCACTTTTATCTTTTCCCTATTTCGTCTTCTAGTGACAGCACTGTAGCAATTTCATCCTTTAGCTATTTCCCCTTTGTTGTAGCTATTCTTTGAGGAATTCTTCGTCGATGACAGGGTTGCCTTCACGCTTCTTCAGCACTACATACTCTATGACATTCAGGATCAGTGGCTGGAGCTTATCCATCTCCATGATGTCTGATTGTAGCACTTGGTAGCTCCATTCCTGGGATTTGCTGACAAGTTTCTTCCAATCCTCTTCATATTTGGCTGCACTATCCCTAAAAAGCTCTAACTGCGCGAAGGCACGGGCTGCAAAACTCATGAAGTCCATGGTGACTTCAATTAACATCCCATCTTCCATGATTTTCAAGAAGTGGGGCTTTATGTTCTCAGGGTTGATCTCGGCTATAGGCGGCTCATACCCCATTATCAATTTGATGTATCGAGACCACTCTTCCCTAGAATATCTAGCCCATTCGATGTTTGGCGCTATCTGCTCAATGATCTGCTCGAGCCTTTTCCTCCTATGATTGAAATCTCACTTCCAGACATCTACCAACCAGTGGTCATCATCCTTGAAGGCCAGGTCCTTCTCCCAGACCTAGCCTAGCAATGCGAGTATGGCCTCAATCTTTGGATAGGTTGCCTCATACTTCCTTGGCAACTCCTCACAGATCTGCCTCATACCCTCAATGGTCCTTTGCACTTCGAGGAACTTATTTTCTATTCGGCCAGCCAAATTCATGCCCGTGTTTCCCATGTCTAAGACCTGTCGGAACCAGTTTTCCGTAGTCTTGTCTAAGTTTCTTCTCTTTTCTAACTTACTAATCTGCTCCTGTGACAGAAGCTGAGGTGGGGCAGATGACATCATGGGCTGCTCATCCGGGGACGACCACTGCTGAATGTAGGTCATTAGATCGGCCACCTGTTCCTTGAGCTCCTCCTTTGAAATCTTATCCTACTGGATAAGGTGTACCACTGTGGTGACCGACTCCTGGAGGTGATTGATCTTTTGTTCTCTCGTGGCCACTCCCAAGTCGATGGTGGAGACGTTATAAATTATACCCTATTCTCCAACCACTGGTGTCGCTATCTGCACCGCCCTTGATCCTGAGGCATCCATGGTTACCTTCGATCTGACCTTTGGTTTCTTCTCCTTCTTTTTGGTGCTTATTTGTGCCCTAGCCATAATGGCTTCCAGCCATGCCTTAGGATCCTTGAAGGTGGAAGTCTTTTATTTTAGCTACCTCTGCAACCACTCGGGTACTTGGGGTTCCTCCCTAGGTGGTTCACTCTGATTCTCACTGTCTTTCTTCTCCAACTCGACAGCTCTGATGAAAAGAGCCTTCTCTTTAGTCCTCATATCTTCCTTCTCCTCATCGGAGTCTTGTTGAAGGGTTTTATGTTTAGTGGCGGATTCAGTATGCAACTACTCTTTGGGTGGATCTTCCTTTTTAGCATCCCTCTCTTCTTCGTTCTGATTATATCCATGCTCTTCGGGGTTCTCCCCCTGCTCGTCCTCATGGAGGGATGCTTCCTTGTCATGCTCTAGAGTCTGGTCATGTCTCTCAATAAGAGACTTGTTGCCCTTTGTCTCTTGAGCAGCAATCTCTTCTCCTCTTACGAGCCAATCTTCGGCTTCCTTATCTTCAATCTCCTTGAGCTGCTTCCCCCATTCTGCATTGAGCTCGAGGTCGTTTGATTCTCTTATAAATTCAGCATTCAGCTCTTCGCTTCTCTCACTGGAGGACTCATAAGCCACCTCGTCGATTTCCCAGCACTCGAACAGTGGATGTTTATGGTACTCAAATTCCTCATCCTTCAACCTCGTTGCAGCCTCTAGCTGTTGTCGCTCAAGCTCGTTTAATATTTGCATTGTCGCCTTCATCCTTGGTGGTTCAGTAGAGGGAAGGGGAACTGGAGCAGAGGCCATAGCCTGGGCTATTGCAGCCTAGACCACCAGATTAGTGAGCATCCCTGAGAGCTCAGATGGCACATTTTGCATATATTTCATGAAGGACTCAGGAAGACCAAGGACAGGCATCATAGTAGCTAGAGCAGAGGGGAGGGAAGGAGACATAAAAGGAGAGGAGATAGGTGAGGTCGTGGCAGATGATGAATCCACGGGAATGATCTACAAGATTGGAGGAGTGGAAGCAAGGTGGACAGAGATTTCCACCACAGGCGGGGAGGAAACGGAAGCGGCAAGCAAAGCATGTAGGGCGAGAGTAGCAGCAGCAGTAGCAGCGACTGAAGTAGGCAGTGACCTTGGCGAGATAGATCCTTCTTCTCTAATCCCAAGGGATGGACCCTTGGGCATCATAGTCATCTTCGTGCCTCCAGTTGTCTTTCTTTTCTTCTTGGAAGGCTCTAGCTCAAAAGACTTGCGGGCATAGACTTTTGGTTTAGGCAGCTTCTCACTGGGCTCCTTTCTCTTCTTGGTCCTAACAGATGGTGGTGTGCTAGATGCTTCCCCAATTGCAGCGACAGTTGCTCCTCCATCGGAGCCACTTGGTTCACTCTCCAGTCCCTTGAACGTCAAGGCGACCCCTTATTGTTTTAGTCAGGCCACCTGTTGGTCAATCCATGCCCTTGTTCGGATCTCAATGGGCCTAGTGAGTATGTTGATTTCATCGAGCTCTGGCTCATTCTAGTTAATTGTAGGCAGCGACAAATTGGCGATGGCATCGTATCCTAGATCGATCACTGTGTCTTCATCTTCTTCGAGCTGGTCAGGAATTGGGCACAGGTTGATCCTTCGCATGTAGATGGCAGTCATGTGCATGTAGTGCCTCAACCGCACCTCAAGATCATCTTTGCAATTGGCCCAAAAGTCTTTGATGTTGTGGAGGTGGGCATACTCTCGTCCTAACGCCTCCCTGATGTGTCTATACGGGTCCATTTGAGGTTGAGTTGTATATTGATGGAAGTTGTACTCAGCCAACTCCCTTTCTGAATACCCCGCACACTGGGAGGTATGAATCTTGTACATTCCTTGGCCGAGCCCAATGGAATAAGATGGGCCCGCCAAATGCTGATCGCTCAGGATGCTATGAATATGTTCTAGCTGTCGAGTTAACTCCAATAGAATGATCCGGTCATTGGGGTACCGGGGTAGCTTATTTGGTCTTTCCGTGAATCCTTCGGCATGGATGTATGTGAACTTCGGGAATTGTATGTAAAGGAAGGCATACTATTTGAGGAGAGCTCTGGCACAATGAGAAACTCTTGTTTGAAAGTCACCCCTGAGGGACTGATTGATGTAGGCGATGAATGCGTCATTCACCTAACAGTAATCTCTCTTAAAATTTCTTAACTGTAGTTGAGTGTATTTATCGTAAGGCTTGAGTTCCACCCCTGATGGATCATTGGTTACCACCGTCAATCCCTGATAATGTCATCAATCAGCGAGGAAATATACCAAGTAGGAGGTCATAAAGAACTTGGAGGTTTTCTTCACGGTTGTAAACTGCTCGTGGAAGCAATCAATGATTATCTCTCCCCAATAGAAGGTGATCCCCTTGCCGCAGAGAATCTTGGAAGAAAGCCGCTGCATGAAGGCCCATCACTCACCTCAGCAAAATTACTAGGTCATGGTAATCCTTGAAGAAATCGCTATGAAAAAGCTCCTAAGGAAGCTTGCCAGCGCTACCCCGCTTGTCCTTTAACCAATATTGATTGATGACCTTTTTGCATCCCAAGGGATCCTGCTCCCAAAGTTCCTTGCACTCCCCCATGGTGGGGGTCTCCATGCTCTCATGGGCAGGAATGTGGAATGTTGTCATTATACCCGATGGGGACATGTCTGCTAGGATATTTCCGTCCCGGTCCACTATAGTTTGGGTCTCCTCCCGATAGGCCTCTACACATGCCATTACCAGTTTTGGGGCTACTAAGGCCGGTGGGAAGCCTGCAGCTCTGGCGATTCTGTTTTTCTTTATCAATTTTGCATTCTCTTGTCTTGGGGTTCATCCTGAACCTTTGTATGAATTCATCAACATCGACCTGGCCGATGTTGGTATCTATGACATCTCTCTAGAGAGAGGTGACTCTGGATTGTATGGGGACCCCCAGGAACTTGTACTTCATCAGGTCCTTGTCCTCCTTGCCTCGAGGTGTCTTGGCTATTCCTTTCCCTTTTTCCTTGGAGGCACTGGAAGTTTCTGCATTGGATTCCATAAATCCTGCACAAAAGACAGGAATCAGTAACAATAAGCATGATGAAACGGTCCCGGACAAGTCCCTGCACATCAAGATTAGCTCTGCAATCATTATTCATATTCAATAAGCATATAACACTTGATACTTCATCGTTAGAAAGCAAGGCAAACAAACTGGGTTCCCAAGGTCGGAATTCCCTTGGCAGAATGTCATTTGAAAGATCAAATTAAGGATGGAATTCCCAAAGGAATTTCTCGATTTTGGATTTGAGCATTAGAAGGTTGGCATGAAGGAAGACCTAATTTTAGCAAGTGGGTCGAAATCCATTTTGGATTTGCAAGTCATTTGATCCTTCATTTGGGAGTTCGGGCACCAGATGCAGGACAGCCGTTGGAAACGGCGCAGGGGAGGCGGAAATCCGGATCTTGGAATCTGGGTCTTGGAATCTAGGTCTCGGATTGCCGTCATCGGGAAGCAATTGCGGATCAGCTGTTGGAAATGGCGAAATGGAAGAAGAGATCCAAGGAAGGAAATCCAGAGGACAGTCTCTGGAGACGGTCAAAGGACTCGGGACAGCCAGGCGACGAACAAATCATCGGGACCCGGAGATTAGGAAGTTGTCCCGAATTTGCCATTAAAATGGCGCCAGTGGAATGGAATCTCGAGAGGGGAATTCCAGAGGTCGGAATTCGGAAGAAGCTCGGGCTTAAGAGTTTACCCAAATTTTGGTTTTGGCGGGCAGCGGACCGAGGTCCAGGAGTCGGGAAGACATCCCAGGACGGCCGTTTGGAACGGCGAACACGACACGGAATTCCGGAGGTCGGGGTCCAGAGGGAATTTCAGTGAAAGTTTCCACCTGGAAGTTGGAAGACTTTGCATAGTCGGCAACTATGGTTCGGAAAGCTGCTTGGGGAAGGCCGTCAAAATGGCGAAGTCAGTATGGAATTCTGGGAACAGAATTCTGAGGACCGAATCCCAGGGCTGCTTTGATCTTGGCTGGTTCTTTCGATTTTCCAAGGTCTTCGGACGGACTTCGAGTGTCTAGGGTCCAGAGGTCGGGAAGGCGCTCGAGCGAGGCCGTATAAAACGGTGACGGCGCAACGGAATCTGGGGGGGGGGGAATTCTGGAGGTCGAAGTCCGAGGTGGGTTTCGCCGTGGAGAATTTTGAAGTTTGAGTTAGAGGGCAGCGGCAAGAAAGTCCGGGCCCGGGGGATGTCAGCGACTGTTCCAAAGAACGACCGTGGAGAGGTGAAGCTCTAGATTGAATTTTGGCCAATTAAACGATTGATTTTTATATTTTTAAAATGTGGGTTTTAACGGCAAGGCCTTCACCTACCGGATTTTAACATGGTTTTGCATTTTACTTCATTTAAGGCTCAAAAATTGACAAAATGAAGAACAAGGGCGTGGATGGTGAGCATACCTCAAGATCCCGTAGATGGTTTCTGATGGCCATGCGGAAAATGTCAAAAAACGGAGCTTGAATTCGGAGGCTGGAAATGTCGGATGCGCGGGAGCTCCTCGAAAGTCTATCACTTGGTCAGATGAAAATGACAGGTAGAAAATCTGAATTTATAGTCATACCTGCCATTAATGCAGCATTCAATTCCTTCATATGGCGGCAAGTGAAGTTGGTAAGTTCAATTTCACAGTCAGCAGTGGGAGGATCAGAGTCAAGTGGCCGGGAAGTCGTCCTGCCACGGCCGCGAGAAATGAAAAAGCGTCAGAGGAAACTTGGCATCCGGGGTCCGAGGTCTAGAAAAACGTCGGACGTCGGGCACTGGAAATAGCAAACCCAGGACGAAAATCCGAAAGCGGAAACCCGGGGTTCCGGGCCCGAAAGGAGCCACGGATGCCAAAAAGGGCATTTTGACCAGGAAAACCCGAATTGACCCCAGACTTAGCATTTTTTAAAGGGGTGATTTTGGTCAAGCTTAAAATATGACTTTGGGGAACGTGCTGACCTTTTAGGACACAAATTTGGGCACGCAAAATGAGGCAAATCAAAAAGCGCCCGAGAAGCAAAAGAGGGAAAAGAGGGTCCCTGTTTTGAACGGGGCATGTGTGCAAAAGGCAAAATAGACCTCTACACAGTCATTAACAAGTGCAAAAAATATAGCAAGAACGTCTCTCTAAAAATTTGTTGGAGTGTTACAAAGTCCAAAGGGAAGCACCTTGTATGCAAATGTGCCCCAAGGGCAGGTGAACGTCGTCTTATCTTGGTCTTCTGGAGCAACCTTAATCTGGTTGTAACCACTAAATCCATCTAAAAAGGAGAGATATTTCCTTCCATCCAAGTTTTCTAGAACCTGATCAACAAATGGTAGGGGAAAATAGTCTCGATGAGTGGCTTTATTGAGTTCTCTATAGTCTACACAGATTCTCCATTTCCCATTTTTCTTTGGCACAACCACCATAGGTGACACCCACTTACTATCAGAGATAGGATAAATAAATCCTGCACAAAGGAGTTTCTCAATTTCAATTTTGACCAAATCTTTTAATGTTGGGTTGAGTCTCCTATGAGGCTAGCGTACAGGCCTTATACTAGGATCAGTATAAATGTGATGGGTAAAAACACTTGGGTGAATTCAACTCATGTCCATGTAATCCCAAGAAAAATCTTTAGACCTTCTTACCAATACATTGAACAATTTATCCTCTTTTGTTTCTGTCAGCCAACTATTGATGTTTAAAGTTTTTCCTGGTAATAGCATAATCGATTTTCTTCCAGGATGGGTCAAAATGATAGTATCAATTGGTCGCAACAAGGTGTTGAGAGGACAACTATGAGCTATAAGTCGGTGAAACTTTGTGATATATTCAAAGAAATTACTTGTTCTAGGGATCATATTAGCTAGGGGACAAGGCATTCCCATTGTGGCATAACTTTGTTCCATCCCACTTATATCAATTGGTTGACCAAAAATTATTGGAGCGTCCATTGCTTCTTCCTCATTCGGGCTTATAGCAAGGCGTGCTATGTCATTTATTAACTCATCCTCTAGTTCTTCTCTATGCTTAATTACTACCATGGCAAGTGAGGCCAAACTATCTGGACCATTAGATTCTTTTGGTTCATCAACCCAGACCTTTTCATGCTCAGTAGGTTTAGCAGGGGGATATAAGAACAAACTTTTACTGTCTTGACCATGAGAAATGGTCATTCTCCCTTCTCTGCAATCAATTTTAGCAGCAACAGTGGCCAACCATGATGTTCCCAAAATTATTGGATAGCTATCTTTGGGCGTAAGCGACTGGATTACCTAGAAGTCGACTGGATATTCCCATCCATCAACTTTGACAAAAATGCTTTTAATGATTCCATTTGGGATGGCTATAGACTGATTTGTCATTTGTAAGACTGTGGTTGTAGGATGTAAATCAGTCAAACCTAGTTTTTCCATTACATCCACACTCATTACATTAATAGTTGCTCCTAGATCCACTAGTGCATTTGGTATTGCTACCTCATTAATTGTAATGGTTATAAGTGGACTCCCAAGATCATTGTATTTTGGAGCAATAGTTTTCCCAGACAAAAAATCAGCTAAATAGCCATCAATATGAACGATATTTATCTTTTTTGGCTTCCTTCCTAGTGTTTTAATACATAGTTGTTTGATTAACTGGTTTGACTCAGGAATTTCCTTTATTGCCTACAATAGAGGAACCTCAATTTGCAGTTGCTTAATTTCCTGAATTAACGCAGTTTCAGAAGCCATAGGTAGTTTTGGAGTATCTTTCGAAGTCATTGATATTAGACGTTCTAGATATGGTGCCATTGTTTTCTCTTTTGGAATGGAATCCTCCCTATGTTGACTCAAGACTCGCCTTCCTCCCCCTGAGATAAATCAGCAACTCTTGTTGCTAAAAAAGGCTCTTTATCTTTGGAGGAAGTGTCCTCATTAGGAGACGTGTCTTTTATTGAACTTTTAGGCTTGGTTTCCTCCACTATTTTTTCAATAGTTGGGGGTTGAAGAGTTCTACCTAAGTGCAACTGCACATTTCCATAATGTATTGCATTAATTCCTGTAACATTTTCATGTTTGGCGGAGTAGACTGGCGTATTCTGCAGATTATTCTTAGGGTTGGGAAACGATTGCATTGGAAGCTGAGGTTGATTTACCTGCTCATTCTAAGGAGGGTTTTAAGCTGGAGGCAACAAATTTTGTTGTTGATTCCTCCTAGGTCTAGTATAAAATTGATTATGTCCTCGATTCCATTGGGGGGTGGCATGTTGTTGATACCATTTTTGTTGTGGTTGGTTTGACCACTATTGAGTTCCCCATGTTTGATTGGCCCATTTGGGGGATCCCCAATAAGGAGTTCCCCAATTAATTTGCGGTGGAGGTGACTGATTCCAAGATGGAGTCCATTGATTATGAACACAGTTAGTTTTTGGTCTCCATGCAGGATTGGAATTATTTTCATTAGAGAAGTTACCTCCGTGACATTGGTTTAACATGTTTATCTCCTCTTCAACCTGAATAGTTTTTTTATTGGTATTCTTAATATCAGACAAAAGCTCACACTGATTGGTAGGATGGTTTTGCTCATAGATTTGAAAAACATTGAATTTGTCTAAAGGACACTCACACAATAGGTGTTTGTTTTGACACCTGGGGCAATAGATTGACAAGGTCTCTAGGTTGTGAGTTTTAGCTTGTATGTCGTCTAATGTAGTGTTCAACTGAACGAGAATTTTTGTTTTCAGATTTTTTATTTCTTCGCGGAGCTTACCTATCTCACTAGACCCTTTAAAAGATTAGTTTTATAGATTCCTCCCTAAGTACGGTTGAAATTCTAACACAATTCACATATTCCCTCAAGGGTCAATTGAGACACTTCACCTTTTCCCATCAAATCGAGACTTCTTCTAGCACCATCATCAAGTCCCTTAAGAAATATGGTTTTGAGAATCTCAACACTAATGGCCTCTTCTCCACATCATTTAGACAGGAAAAGGAACCTATCGAGATAGTCCTCTAAAATTTTGTCCTCGTTTTGTCTTAGTTTAAACAACTCTTCCTTACAATCACTCACCCTATAGTAACTCTGGTACTTTTGCAAGAAAACATTTTCCATTTCCCCCCAAGATGTTATATTGCCAGAAGCTAGTCCCATGAACTAGCGCATTGTTGGATCTTTTAAAGTAGAAGGAAAGAGCTTTAGATTCTGGTTATCATTTTTATAGTCATAAGTTTGACACAGGACTTTAAATTCAAAGAGAAATTGATTTGGGTCTTCTGAGGATAAACCACAGAAGGTTGGAAGGAAAGCTAGGGAAATGTTCTTCATCGCAGTATCATAATCCACATCCAAAGTAATAGGATATATAAACGTTTGAGGAGGTTGAGGCTCATTATGGTTAGGTTCAGCCCTGCGATCTCCCATGATGTTCAAAGGAATCTGCTCCTCAAAGATAATTTCCTCGGTAATTGGTTGTTCTACCAGTTGAGCTTCAGGTAAATAGTGGAAAGCCTCAGGTGGAATAGGCTCAAATAATTCTTCAAAAGTATTGTCATCTGAGCCTTGGGCCTCCCTAGATATGATTGGTATGTATTTTGGGGGGGTCTTTGGTATAAATCATCTATGGGGGCCTCTTTTTCTGACCATGCAGAAAAGGAAGCTGACGATAGAATTTTGGCCTAAAATGAGGTATTCAAACTGTCTCCTAGTAACACTTAAGCAAGAAAGCTATTTTAAGTCCCTGGCAATGGCACCAAAAAGTGATAGGTTGTCATTAGGTCCCATTACTTTAGAATATAAAATGTCAATAATTTGACCAGGCAATGTCCAAGGCAGTTTGCAAAAGAAGATAATTCAGATAACTCATCTTAGATTTTCTATTTTTCTTTATAAACTACTGAAATCAATTTTAGTCTAAGGCCATTTAAATTATTAACTAGAAAACAATTTATTCTAGGAAAATTGGAAATACTAAACTAGAAAGCACAAGATAACTAATTTTAGAAAGCATAACAACTAAGCTAGAAAGCATGGGAATAAATAAACTAAACAAATGATAAACTATGGAAGTGGAAAAATAAATAAACAGACCATGAAACATTTTCTTGAACAGTAAAAGATTCTAACAGCTACAATGAATAACTCATAATAATTGAAAACAAAGAGTGCTCCAAAACTTCAGACTCAACAACTGAAAGACTTAACGGTTTTCTACTAAATAGTTATCTATGTAAAAAACAAAACAACATAACAGTAAGTATTTATCTATTTAATCTATCTTCCCTCGAGTGGCCAGCTCGCGGGTTATCACTTCGTTCTCAAATCACATAAACTACAAGTTTTGAAGTCCTTCCATTAAAAACAATTATCATCCATAGTTCAACAGCTCCATAATTGACAGAACATAATTCGTTTATTCATCAGTATTCAGAGATCATGTTAACAGTATAACATTACTATTGAGTGTCTCCTTCTACCTCAGGAAATTACATTCTTATAGAAAAACTTGTAACTAAATCCTAGATTCCAGATGGCGTGGATAACCATTGAAAAAGTCTATAACAGCTTTTAACTAAATCCCTTGTCTTTAAAACTCATAAACATAAAGAAGGCTCGAGACGAGCCATGAATTTTTTTTGATAAAGATCATAACAAAATTAAATAAACAACTATATCTTCGGTTCATCAGCCTAATGTTTAGGAGCAGGTTTGTAGCATCCATCTTCAATCGTCATTAAGGCACATGCTATTCCAGACATTTTGTAACTGCTGCAAGATGACCGATTATTTCCCTACAAAAACACTCAAAATAACCCATTAAAACCGTATTGGTAGATTACTTCAATTGATCATAAGAAATAAAGTTTGAATAACTTTCCTTAAAGATAAGAAATTATTTCTCCTAAAGTTTAATTAACTGGAACAGACTGAGGATTGAATTTGTATAAATAGGCTTTTCTGGCTTCATTAAGATGAGGTTATTTTACCTCATCAATTCTCAAAGATCTTCAGAATATGTTTAACATTTCAGGATGAAATGTTAGTTGTATAACTCTATATCCCTTCTCTTCGCACTACTCAGGCCTTGTGCATCTTTTGTTTTCAGTTTGGTCCCAAATCTTAAAATCTAAACAAACCTTCAATTATGTTTTATGAGTTATTTGTATCCACCATGTTCTCCATGTTGGTTAATGAAGTTTTCCCAATATCTTAGTCAATGTTGAGTGAGATTTCATGTTTCTTGGTATATTCTTGTGAGAGAATTATCTATTAAGCAATACCTTGTTGAATGTGTGTAGGAATCTTTAGGTTTTGCTAAAGAGTCATCCCCCTAGGTCCTACAGAGCCTGAAATGTAGGGGAAATATGTTCCAACCTCATTTCCTATTAGTTGGCCAAATCCTACACTAGGTCTGAGCATGAAGTGTGGCCTACTTCTAGGATTTAATGGATTTGTTGATTTGGGAACCAACATTAATAACATAGCAGAATATGAGGCATTGTTGGCAAGACTCTGAATAGCAATAAAATGAAAAATCAAGGATCTTCAAGTCTACGGTGATTCTCAGTTAGTGATAAAGCAAGTTAATGATGATTATGATACCAAGGATGAGAAATTGATTCCCTACAAGCGCATGGTGGATAGTTTCAAACTATACTTTGATAGTATTTATTTTGAATAGATCCCAAGAATCCAAAACAAAGCAGTTGATGCAATGGCTACCATCAGATCTCTCTTGTACATTCCTAATAATGCATCGCAATACAATTTCTTGGTAGAACAACTATTGATCCTTTTATTCGATGTCCCCGAAACCGAACTTGTGTGTGAACTTGTTGGTCTTGATTCACCTTCATACAAAGACATGTATGCCTATTTGGATGACCATATTATACCTCATAACTTGTCCCTTAACCAATGCAAAACTTTTATCTGACAAGCATCTAAATATGTCATCATCGGAGACACCCTTTATCATCTTAGCCTAGATAGTACCCTCCTTCAATGTCTTGACTCAAATGAAGCACAAACAGCCTTATAAGAGGTACATCATGGTATATGTGGAGCTCACACTATTGGTCCTACCTTATCCAAAAATCTCATGAGAACAAGATATTGCAGGCCTACGGTGGAACGTGATGCCTATCAATTTGTGAATAAATGTCACCAATGTCTGACTCATGGAGATCTTATACATGCACCAACCCATGAATTGCAATCGCTTACTTTGTCGTGGCCATTTTCTTAATGGGGACTCGACCTAATAGGAAAAATCCATCCCACCTCTTCTAATGAACATAATTTTATCCTTGTCGCTACTGAGTACTTTAAAAAATGGATTGAAGCCATCCCACTAACTTACATTATTGGTAAGCAGATAGCCAAATTCATCCCGAATTACATCATTTTCTGTTATGGTATCCCACAATCCATCATTACATATAATGGTCACCCTTTAAAAAAGTAGGATGTATGTGAGCTTTGTGAAAAAAATTGTATTCAGCGTCATTTTTCTACTATGTATTATCCTCAAGGTAATGTTCAAGCTAAGGCGTCTAATAAGACTATCCTAAAAATCTTAAAGAAGACACTGTCAATGACGCTGGTCGTGACTAGCACTTACAACTTAATCCTGCTTTATGGGCTTATCACACCAGTATTTTTACCCCTACGGGAGCCACATTGATGCAAGACAGAGTGATTTAAGACTCCAAACAACAATTTCAACCTAGTTAGGACTGAACCAAAAAACCATTAAGGTGACTTCCTTAGTTAAGTCAGTTATATCCTTGTTGCCTTGGAGACACACTTATTCAACTATATCTCCAATTACATATCTCTTCTTCTCCTTATTAGCAATCCTTTGAGGACCCTTTAACCTGTTGTTCAACATATCAAAATCATGAATAAGGTTGTATTGGACTGGTGTACACTAAACTGTGCTTCTTTGCTTTAACATGGCGTAGTTAGGCCTCTTTTAAAAATTAGGTCCCTCAAATTTGACTTCTCTGACCTCAAAACCAACATGCATCCGAGTTATCAAATTAAATTTTCTCTTATTACTTTCCCTCAATCATTCCATAATCTAATTGATTCCACCAAAAATTAGTGTTTTCTCTATTGGCAAGTCATGTTGCCAACCCTCAAACTTGAGTTAGCCTTTGGTTCTCCTTACCACCCTATCTAGAAAATATAAACAACTTGATTCCACCTCCTAACAGGCCCATTCCAAAATCTACTTCATTCAAATATGGTGGAATGGCCTCATATTTCCATTTTCTTCATAAAACCCTTAGAAACCCTAACTACAAAATACTTTGCAAAAAAATGAACAAATCTCTCTTCCTATTGAATGAGAGCTCCTCTAATAAGACTCAAATAGAAGCTAACATGACTAACTACTTACTTGCAAAAGCCTTTCATTGATTAATGACTATACGGGTTGTACAGAATAGAAAGAAACATAGGTTTTCAA
Organism: Sequoiadendron giganteum; assembly: GCA_007115665.2. Classification (NCBI taxonomy): domain Eukaryota; kingdom Viridiplantae; phylum Streptophyta; class Pinopsida; order Cupressales; family Cupressaceae; genus Sequoiadendron; species Sequoiadendron giganteum. The sequence continues at coordinate 285,233,687 of CM021109.1, read as the reverse complement.
GAAAAAGAATAAAAAATCAGACTTTCTTATTTTGTTTCTTCACAATCTTCATTCAAAAACCTTCCTCGAGAGATTTTTCCACTTTTTACATGTCTTTACAACTTTTTCAACATTCACAAAATAATTCCAAAAGATCCGACTGTTGGACTTCCAACTACCCCTTAATTAGACACAAACAAACACTAATTTATTACATAATACTAATGTAAATATTAAGAGCCCCCTAACTTGAACCACTAATGTTTTCTCTATCATGAATTTGGCCACCTTGGCCTTATTACAAATGAAAAAATATCATTCCTCAAGACTATACCTTAACTACAAAGAAAAAATAGACCAAACTTTGAAAACTGTGAAGGTTCTCTACACCATACACTCGGGGAGGAAATGATTTCATTCTCCTGATGAAATGAGGTCTTCAATAGAGACTCCATGCTAAGAAATGTCCTCTTCAAAAATCCAAGTTGCATCTTCTTCAGAAAGTCCATGCCACTTCACCAAATGCTCTCTATAAACCTTCCTCCTAGTTCTTTTCACCTCCCTTGAGTCCAAGATAGCTTCAAGTCTCATTGGTTGAGTGGGTGGAAGATCTTTGATCCACTCTCCTTCATCATTTCTAGGTTCACCTGCTTCTTTACTTGAAAAAACAATTCCCTTGAAGGGATAGAGGTCAGTTACATTAAAAATTGGTGAGATTGCAACTCCTTGTGGGAGTTCAATCTCATATGCATTGTTGCCATACTTGTGGACCACCTTGCAGGGTCCTATCTTCTTCATCATCAATTTGGTGTACTTCCCCTTTGGTAGCCTCTCTTTTCTCAAATGTGCCCACACTAAATCACCCACTTTAAACCGTACATCTCTCCTTTTCAAGTCTACTATCTCCTTATACTTGGCTGCATGCTTTTCAAGTGTCTCCTTGACCTATTTGTGTATGTCATGCATGGACACAGCAAAATCCTCTCCTTGTGCACTTCTTTTATCCATTCCCATCAAGTCCCTCAACTCACAAACACCCCTTGGATGCATTCCATAAACAACCTCGAATGGACTTCTCCCTATACTCTGATTGATGGAGTCATTATAAGCATATTATGCCTGTGACAATATCAAACCCCATGATTGATTATGTTCCTTGGTTAAACACCTTAATAGATTTCCCAATGACCTATTAACAACCTTTGTTTGACCATCGGTCTGAGGATGGTAAGTAGAGCTGAATTTCAAATTGGTTCCTAACTTTTTCCACAATGTTCTCCAAAAATGGCCAATGAACTTGGCATCTCTGTCAGACACTATAGACAATGGAAGCCCATGAATTCTAACAATCTCCTGAAAGAACAAGTTTGCAATATGTGATGAATCATTAGTTGACTTGCAAGTAATGAAATGTGTCATCTTACTAAACCTATCGGCCACCACATACACACTGTCATAACCCCTTGAAGTTCTTGGCAGACCTAAAATAAAAATCCATGCTTATTGCTTCCCATGGTCTGCTTGGTATGGGTCAAGGCTGATACAACCCAGCATTAGAACTTGTTCCCTTTGCTCTTTGATAAATAACACAACCTTCTACATACCTTTTGACATCTAAATACATCTTGGGCCAGTAGTAGAATCTTTTAATTTGATCCAAGGTCTTGCCATGACCAAAATGTCCACCAAGGCTCCCACTATGCTTCTCTCTAATCAAATTCTCCCTCATAGAGCATTTAGGGATGCATAACTGAGCTCCCTTGAAAAGTAACCCATCTTGTATCACATATTCCTCATATTCTTTATGAAAGGAACCTTGAGAATCTTCACAAACTGCAAACACATCATGGAAGTCTTCATCAGATTTATACATACCTTTGAGTGATTTCACAACCACACTATGAATTTGCACCTCTTGTACCAATGTTGCCCTCCTACTTAGAGAATTTGTCACCTTGTTGGCTTGTCCCTTCTTGTTTTTTATGTTAAATGTGTAATCTTGCAGGTACTCCACCCATTTCATGTGTCTATGGTTCAATTTCTCTTAGTTTTTCAAAAAACTCAGAGCATGATTATCTATGAACACTACAAATTCCTTAGGGAGCAGGCAATGCCTCCATTTTTTGAGGGATTGCACCATAGCATACAGGTCTAGGTCATATGATGAGTATTTTATCTTTGCCTCATTCAATTTTTCACTAAATAAGGCAATAGGTTTCCCTTCTTGGCTTAATACTACCCCTATGGCCAAATTACTAGCATCACACTCTATTGTAAATACTTTAGAAAAATTAGGTAGAGTAAGTATAGGTTGTTGTGCTACCTTTTGTTTTAAGTATTCAAAACTTTGATTAGCCTCCTTTGTCCACTAGAATCTTCTCCTCTTCTCCCCTTTAATAGTTTCTATCATTGGTTCAATTGTGTGACTGAATCCCCTTATAAACTTCTAGTAGAAGCTTGTTAGGCCATGAAAACTCCTCACTTCTCCCATTATTTTTGGTGTAGGCTAGTTAAGAATGGCTTTAACCTTCTTTGGATACATCTTTAAGTTTCCTCCTGAGATTACAAAACCCAAATATATCAACTCCTGCTTCATCCATTCACACTTCTTGAGGTTAATCATGAGCTTCTCTTCATGTAGCTTCCCCAAAACTCTATCCAAGTGTTCCAAGTGGTCTTCCCTTGTTTTGCTAAATACCAAGATATCATCTAGGTACACTACTACAAACTTGTTAATGAAATCTCTTAACACCTCATCCATGAGTCTCATGAATGTGCTAGGGGCATTGGATGGCCCAAAGGGCATCACCATCCACTCATAAAGGCCCTCATTGGTCTTGAAAGTCTTTTTCCATTCATCACCCTCTCTAATTCTTATCTAGAGGTAGCCACTTTTTAAATCTATCTTAGAGAAGTAAGTTTCCCCTGCTAGGCTGTCCATGAGGTCTTCCATCTGACGTATAGGGAACCTATACCTAATATTTATCTTGTTAATGGCCCTTGAATCTGTACAGAGCCTCCATTCACCATCTTTTTTGGGTGCCAAAATAGTTGGCACAACACAAGGACTAAGAATTTTCCTTACTAACCCCTTGTCTAAAAGTTCTTGCACTTGTTTCTTGATTTCCTCATTTTGTTGAGGTATCATTTATAAGCTGCCTTGTTAGGAAGGCTTGCACCAGGGACTAAATATAGATGATGACTTACATCCTGGATTGGAGGCAATGAACTTGGCAACTCCTTCACTACTATGTGATCATACTTGTCAAGTAGAGTCTTCACCTCCTTTGGAACTTCTTTCTCACTGTCATCTACTACTACCTTTGAAATTGGTTTCCCAACAACAGCAAATCCAACCTTCTCTTCTTCCAAATCTTTTATGAACTCCTTCTCCTTCACTATCATCACACTAGGTCCTTCATGGACTGCATGTTTGTCTTCCTGTAGTGGCTCTAATCTAATCTGTACTCCATCCTTTTCAATTTGATATTCATTCTTGAAACCATCATTTTGTGCCTTCCGATCATATTGTTATGGTCTGCCAAGAAGTAGGTGGCACACATCCATAGGTACAATGTCACAGAGCATCATATCTTTGTAAGGCCCAATGGAGAACTCCACATAAACCTGATCATTAACATGAACTTGTTGTCCCTTGTTTAACCATGAAATTTTGTAGGGATTAGAATGGGGTATCCTTTTCAATCTAAGATTCTCTACCATTTCCAAAGATGCAATATTTTTAGTGGATCCAGTGTCAATAATGACCTTACATACCTTTCCCTGAACTTTTCAAGTTGTTCTAAACAAATATTTCCTTTGAGGTGGCTCCTTTTAAGTAGGCACTTTGATCAATGTCCTCCTAATCATAAAAGACTCCCCTGATTCTGGCTTAGCTCAGAGATTTGAAGGTCCTACACATGAAGTTACACTCTTTACCTCTTCCTCTTCATGCACAAGATGATTTCTCCTTTCCCCACCTTGGTAGCTTGAGCTTTGCTTGTTTTGACACTTCCATGAAGGGTGCCCATACTAGTTGCAATCAAAACATTTCCCTGAAAAGATATTAGAGCCTCTTGTTGGTCCATTGAATCTACCTCTCCCTCTTGGCCTCCTTCCTCTAAAATTTCCCCGTGTTTCTCCACTTTGTTCTTGAGTGGTGCCTTGTTCACTTGGTTCCTTTTGGAAACCCCTTCCTCTAGGGTTACCTCTGCCCCTGGTTTTTTTTCCAACCTCCTCTTTAATTTCTCTTCAGCCTTTGTTGCCATTTGGAAGCACTCATCCACTGTCCTAGGAGTGATCAAAATAATTTCATCTTGGATTGCACCCCTCAATCCATTCAGGTACCTAGCCACTCTCTCTTTCGCATTCTCCATATGCCCTGAATTTATGGTCAATTTATGAAATTAATATGTGTAAGCAGCCACATCCAACTCTCTCTACTTCAAGCTTTGTAGCCTCCTATAGATTTATACTTCATAATCAATAGGTAAGAATTGGTGCTTGATCTTTTGCACCATCCAGTCCCATGAGTTAATTTTAGGCTTGAGATTCTTTACTCTTTCTTCTTGAATGTAGTTCCACCAAGTTAGAGCTGGTCCCTTAAGTTTTCTCTTAGAAAATTTTACCTTCATGTCTTCAGGAATCTCTTTGAACTCAAAGTAGTTGTCAAGAGTATCAATCCACTCTATGACTTCTTCTCCATCCATCTTGCCTCCATACATAGGAATCTATATCTTCACCTCTTGAGCCTCACCTCTTGTTGCATTAAGCACCTGCATGAACTTCTTTTCTTTAATCCCCAACTCCTCTTGGGGTTTCTCTTGATGGTTTTCCTCTTCACCCTCATCATTAGGGTCACTCACTTCAATGATACCCTTAGCTCTCTTGTCCTTTCTTTCTATATCTTCCATCCTTTCTCTCAAGGATCTAATTTCCTTAGCAACTGTTGTGTTACCTATCTTTGGAGGCATCTTGTATGGTTCCTTTCTCACTTTTACTTAAAACTTCAAATTTCTTTATCAAACGGACCTTGATCCTAAGCTTTGATACCACCTGATGCAAGACAAAGTGGTTTAAGACTCCAAACAACAATTTCAACATGGTTAGGACTGAACCAAACAACCATTAAGGTGACTTCCTTAGTTAAGTCAGTTATATCCTTGTTGCCTTGGAGACACACTTATTCAACTATATCTCCAATTACATATCTCTTCTTCTCCTTATTAGCACACCTTTGAGGACCCTTTAACCTGTTGTTCAACATATCAAAATCATGAATAAGTTTGTTTTGGACTAGTGTACACTAAACTGTGCTTCTTCACTTTAACGTGGCCTAGTTAGGCCTCTTTTAAAAAGTAGGTCCCTCAAATATGACTTCTCTGACCTCAAAACCAACATGCATCCTGAAAACTAGTTATCAAATTAACTTTTCTCTTATTAATTTCCCTCAATCAGTCCATAATCTAACTGATTCCACCAAAAATTAGTGTTTTCTCTATTGGCAAGTCACATTGCCAACCCTCAAACTCGAGCTAGCCTTTGGTTCTCCTTACCACCATGTCTAGCAAATACAAACAACTTCATTCCACCTCCTAACAGGCCCATTCCAAAATCTACTTCATTCAAATACTTTGGAATGGCCTCAGATTTCCATTTTCTTCACAAAACCCTTAGAAACCCTAACTACAGAACAGTTTGCAGAAAAATGAACAAATCTCTCTTCCTACTGAATGAGGGCTCCTCTAATAGGACTCAAACAGAAGCTAACACAACTAAATACTTACTTACACAATATTTTCATTGATTAATGATTGTACGGGTTGTACATAATAGAAAGAAGCACAGGTTTTCAGGAAAAAGAACAAAAAATTAGACTTTCTTATTTTGTTTCTTCACAATCTTCATTCAACAACCTTCCTCAAGAGATTTTTCCACTTTTTACATTCCTTTACAACTTGTTCAACGTTCACAAAATCATTCCAAAAGGTTTGACTGTTGGACTTCCAACTACCCCTCAATTAGACACAAACAAACACTAGTTTATTACATAATAATAATCCAAATATTAATACCCCTCTTACTTGAACCACTATTTTTTTCTATATCATGAATTTGGCCACCTTGTCCTTATTACAAATGCAAAAATATCATTCCTCAAGACTAGACCTTATCTACAAAGCAAAAATAGACCAAACTGTGAAAAATATGAAGGTGCTCTGCACCACACACCCTATTCCCTTGTCTATGGGTCTGAAGCAATACTTCCTATAGAGGTTGAGATACCATCCCTATGAGTCTATATGCAAGGCCTGATTGATCAAGAAGACTACCGTGTATCCTATCTACAAGAGCTAGAGTTACTAGATGAAAAGAGACAAAATGCTTTGACACATTTGCAAGCATATCAAAATTGCCTCTGATGCAGTTACAATAAGAAGTTTCATCCTAGAAGTTTTGACATTGGTGATTTAGTTCCAAAGGAAAATCCAAAGAATCAAGCAAAACAAGAAAAACCTGGGAAGTTTGAGCCTAATTGGTTGGGCCTGTATATTGTCATAGCAGCATATGGATCAGGTGTTTATCATCTTTCTACTCCTGAAGGAGATTTTTTTCCTGAAGCCATCATCAGCATGCTCTTCACAAGTATTAGACTTGATTCTCAGAGTATCCCTTAAAAAGTCAAAAATACAAAAAATCAAAAAAATAGTCACCTTGATGAAAACTTGGCAAATAGGTGTTTGGTGACAACAAAAATATCAAAAAAATAGCAAAGAGAAATAATTCGTTCAAAAGTGAAAACCACTTCGGTGGTGCTTTGGATAAGTACCATGGTGAAAACTTGGCAAACAGGTGCCCTGCATAGCCAGTCTATGTTCCTTCGCCTACTGTCACTCCATCTAGTCTTTCGTTTGTTCACACTTATCCCGCATTCATAATAAAGCTTCATCCTTCTACCATGGCCTGAAAACCACCGACATTTAGTATACTTTGCTTTCGTAATCATTCGTCCCATTCATCACTTCCCCTCACACATAATAAACTGGTCCTATACCTAACTAGGGGAAATTCCTTGACTTACATCTTCATGGGAAATAACACATGGTATCAGCCCTTTAAAACCTTCAAAATCCATAAAAATCATAAAATGTCCTAAAAAAAAAAATCAAAAAAATCAAAAAATTTCAAAAATCCAAAAAAATCAAAGCATCATCAAAATTTTAAAAAATCATAAAATCCTCAAAATCCAAAAACATCAGAAAACTTCAAAACTTCCAAAACAAAGTCCAAGTCTGAGTCTGATTTGGAGTCTGAGTCTGTGTCATTTTGCGTTAGAGTGGTTGAATTGCGTTGTCTCTTCGTGTTTGCTACGTAGGCAAGGTTCATCTTAAATGAGCCCCCGAGACATTAAGTCAGTCCTTTTAGGTTGTCAAAACAAAATCATGACTCGATCTTTTGTCGAATAAGACAAAGTCAAGTTGTGTCAAACTACAAGGTCTCTAAGTGTATAACGTAGGCAAGGCCATCAATCAATGAGCCCCTGAGGCCACCTAGGTCAGTTTTTAAGGGTTTGTCAAGTCTAGTCGTAGTCATTGTTCACAAGCAATCCTCATTTCAACCAAATCATGAATCAATAGGCAAAACTTAACCAGCAAATATGACAATCTTTTAATCAATCAATCCTCTTATCATCAATCAATCAATTAGTTCAATGGTCTTATATCAGAATGGGGCATTAGGTCATTTGTCTCATTTGGTTGTATCTCTTGTCTTTTATCAGGATGCATCTTCCTAAGATTAGACTTTGTCAATTTGGTCATTCACCTTAAGAAGGATATGTCTTTCTTGCAGTTAGGTGTCTTATCAACACTTGTCACTTGATCAACTTTATCAGATGTGATCCTTGCCTTAAGCAAGATATGTCTTTCCTGAAATCGGGTATCATCATGCCGCTTGGTCATATCAATCAATCCTTATCAAGTCAACCAATCTCATCATCTTGGTCAATCAATCTTGCCTTAATCAGGATGTGTCCTTCCTAAAATCAGGCACAATCAATCAACCTTGTCAATCTTATCAATCAATCCTTGTCAACCTATCAATCAAATCAATTGGTCAACTTTTTTCAAGTCATCAATCAAATTTGGTCATCTTGGCCAACCTACTTGATCATATCACACAATCGTATCAATATTATTGACAAACATTATCTCTTTGGAAAACACTTTATTGGTCTAGATTTGTCTTATCATTTTCATTGATTTTAGGTCATGTTACTAGTCTCCTCGAGGATGTCCTATTAATGAATTTACAGGGACGATGATGGATCATGGCCTCTTTTCTTTGTTTGTTTTTTGTGGTTTGTCTTGGAAAAAAGACTAGGATAATTGGATCCTTAGTATGAGTTGGGGCATTCCTTGTATTTTGGCTATGTCTGTTGACTACTTGTCTCTCACAAATGGTCACTTGCACACCTTAGTTTATGTCATACCATGGTGTTTGTGTTCCATTTGTGATACCTTTTACACCCAATGATGATAAATATAAAAATAAAATTATGAAGGTTGGTCCCTTATCATCTCTCATCTAACTTTCCATCTCCATCTTCCTTTCCTTTTTCACGCTAACATCCATCCTCTTCCATGCTCACATTTCTTCCATTTTCATCTTGACTAAGTCCTGTGACACACAAAAACATCCTGCACACATAATCATTTTAGATTACATCATAGAAGGTACCATCATCATAGACATCATTTTTCATATTAGGTCACATATATTTGCATACGAAAATACAAAAACACAAAATGCATTCATCACCATTAGCACCTTATCATATTAGTATTGTATTTTATATCACAAACTATTATATCATATGGCATGGCATTTCCTATAATATTGCATCACATACATACACTATCACATCAATGGAAAAATAACATATCATAACCACTATCACATCTTACATTCATATTAGACATTATCCATCATGACATTTAGTGTTATCACATAAGCAGTTTCTCATAACATTGCATTGCATCACACATTGCATCACATTGATAATAATATTATAACATCAAACATCATATTTTTCATTCACATTACATATTTCCATCAATCATTTTGCATTATCATATTTAATCATTCCATAACATTCACATTGCATTCCATTAATACATTTCCATATCATGTCACACTTGGCCATTTTCATTACATCCATTATCCACACATAATAAAAGCACTTATAAGCCATCAATGTATTACATCATCTATATTTAATAAACATTAGGTCATCCATATTGCATATCATAACAGCATAAACAATGCATAAAAATAACCATAAAACAAGATCATAAAATATCGTAGATCATCATCATATAAAATGCATCAACAAACACCACAATCACAACATGAGTATCCATCACATAGTTGCATAAGCATATCACAACACATGTCATCAACCACTGCCAAAATCATATCATATATATATCACTCAAAATAATAATGTGTCATAGGAATAATGTCAAGGTGTGTCCAATAAAAGTGGAGCTCACGGGCTCAATAATAAAACAAACATCAGTGTCTAACATACGTGAAACATAAACAATAAGAAGAGCTATCTTGAACTGCCCTGATCTCCTGTCCTTGGGGCATCCTCCCTGCGTGGTGTATCTCTAGGTTGGTGCTTCGTGGTGGGAGGCCTTTCATATGGAGTGGACCGTCTAGCATCTGAAGTCTCACCATCAGACCTGCTCTGTGTCCGTCTGCAGTGGGTCCTGCTCCGTGGCCTGCCCCATGACCCACTATCAATCTTTGAGAATGACGGATCTCTCCTCTAAGGTGGTACCAGTCTCTCATATAGGTCCCTATAATACTGACTGGCCTTGTTAGCCCTGGCATACTCTCGTGCAACCTCAACAACTGGCCCACTACATGTGGATATGAAATCAATCATCCTCTGGTCGGTCTGCTGCCGACTAATAATTGCTAGATACCTCTCCACCTAAAATGCATCTCTCTTGGCCTTAAGGTCATCCCTCTCAGTTGTCACAGTCCTCAACTCCACCTCCAATGCATGTATACGTGCCTATAGCGTGGCTATCCCCTACTCAGCAGTCCCATCATCTTCCCGAACCTCCTCTCCCACATCTCCCATGATGATCCTCTCACGAAGGATTCGCTCCACCTCATCCTCTCCTCCTCCCGACATCTCATGTCCACCCTCTCCCCCAGCCTCAACCTCCATCGCCTCTGCCTACACCACCTCTGTATGTTGCTCTACTACCTGAGCTACAACCTCTTCATGTTGCTCCCCTTCCTGTACCAACACCTTTGTGGCCATCCTAACAAGTGGAAGTTGTCTAGCCTCCCCTCGCCCTCCATCCCTCCTCCATCTATGATGGTCTCCTCCTCCTCATCCATCTCCCCCATCTCCTCATCCTCCATCCCTACCACCCCTGCCTCCCCACAGACCTCTCACACCTCTGACTCTATGCTCTACTAGTGCTGGTTGTTGTGGATCTGTAAGTGGAATAGGTTTATGCACTTACCACCAGACATCATACTCTAGTGTCATCCCTGCATCTACCTCCCCAGCTCGCCACTCCCAATCTAGTTCCTGCATGGCATCTATATCCTGCTCCATTGTGGTGATCACAATCTGTGGACCCCAAGGACGCACCTCCCGTGATGATCAACCATACTCTTTTGTGCCAACTAGGACCCCCTGTCACTCACCAAATTGTCGTTTGACCCTCTCTGGCAAGTACATCTCAATAATATGTTGGCTCTGCACTGTCCGCCCGATCAAATACCTAGGTTGTCAACACCAAAGAAAATTATAATCCTCGTCTTTCCATAACTAGCAAGTCTTGTATGGTCTCCAGATAAAGCTCACTAGTGTGTCTAGACCATGTCGCCAGTAACCCACATCTCTGACATGTGTCTGAGTCAATGCCCCCTGATACAAATAAGTATATGGTGCACTACCCACTGCCTGTCGAACCACTGGTGGTCGGAACACTACTATGTGCTCCCATGCCCAAACTGTCAACAATGTCACTCCACAACTCAGACTTTGTCCCCCTCTATAAGAAATATCATGTAACTAAAAATACAGCATGCCCAACAGACATGGCCCCACGCATAAATGGTCCCGGAAGCAACCATCGATCCAAGCACCTCCCCCCATCCCACTAGGAATTTGTGCCCCCTGCGATCAAGAATCAAAACCCCTGCTATGAATGCACATAACATGCAATCAAGTCAATCATATGTCTCTATCAGGGTCTCCCATAGGATCTCATATCCTTGGATCCCAAGCTCTGCATCATCATCAGTCTCATAATATTCATACAGTGCTTGTAGCCCCATGCTGGATCATATCGCACTCGCTCACCCTGAATGGGTAGCCTCAAAATCCGATACACATCCTCCAGGGTGACTATCGCCTCCCCTGTCGATAAATGGAAGTTGCTTGTCTCTGAGTGCCACCGCTCTGCTAATGTTGTCAACATCCCTCTATTCGCCCTAATCATGAGCATATAAGTCACATAGAATAGGCCTAGATCCAACAACGCATGTCGCTCCTCCTCACCTAACTGGTCTCACATTCGGAACACATCTGGCCTCGACTCACGAGTGTAAATTGGCGTTAGCCGCTCCTAAAATCACCATGCAGCCAATAATGTCAATCCTAGACCTTCAGTTGATCAACGAAACCTAGTTTGACCAAGTCAAAATTTCCTATTCTGGGTCAAATTTTTCACCAGTCAATTGCATTGCAATTTTAACAAATGTGTCACACTAATTTATAACCAACCTGCAACTGCAATTGTGTCACTTGCCTAACACATGTGTCGCTTCATACAACACATGCGTCGCACCCAGTCATTTGCATGCTTCCCAACTGCATATGCGGCTCAAAAAGTCAGTTGCATCACACCAATTCATGTGTTGCACCACAAATGCTCCTACCCCTAACCTAATGCAATTGTGTGGTGTCGAGACGATTTCGGCGAACCGCTTATCAAATGCGTCGAATGCGAATTCAAATGCATCACAAAATTTTGCGATGCAATTGGCTGCTAAATTATTTCCTAAGCTAAATGCATGCAAAACGAAAAAATTAAAAGTTGGGCTAGTAGTACGTACTCGGGGGGCGCTCCCTTAGGACGACGGTAGCTACGGACCCTTACATGCAATGGGTGGCCTCTAGAACACGTGACATTCTCGCTGACTAATCCCTCTAAGCTCTCAAAATTTCTATATTTGGAATGTACAAATGACCCCTTTTCTAACTCTAATTGCCATTTATAGGTTCACAATTAGGGTTTTTGACCTACCTTGTCTACTGGTCACACCTTTTGAAGCCTTTGACCTTGAATTTGAGCCCTCCATCGCCTTTGACTCTCGATGTTGTCTTCACCATTGCATTCCTGGCCATCTCTTTGTCTTATCAGGACAATTTTCCAAATTTTTGGAAAATTTTGGAAATTTGTCAAATTTTCTCAAGGGGGCATATTTGTACCTTGTCGTCCTCGGGGCACGCTGGGGCATGATCTAAACCTAGTTTTCATTTTCATTCTATGACACAACTCTCAAATCACATTATGTCAAAGAGGGGCGAAAAGTAGACACTGAAAAATGTCCTAGGTCTGCGAGCAATATTTTTTCCCAAGTCGTCATCCTCTAATAATTAAATAATTTTAATTATTTAATTAATTTGTTTTCTAATCTCTATTCTATCCTGATCAATTAAAATAAATTAATTGTGTCACTAACACCCTTTTTCTTCAATAATTAAATAAATCATTATTTATTTAATTATTTATCCTTCGTCATTTGTCTATAGTCAGATAATAATTATTATTTTGACTTTTTCATTCTTCCATAATTAAATAATTATCTAGATTATTTAATTATGTGTCATTCCTCTCCCCTTTAAATAATTAATTCAAATTAATTATTTAATGTCTAAGTTCCTCCCCTCCTATTTAATTAAATTGATTAATTTAATTAAATGCTCATTTTCATTTTCCTCCAAATAAATAATTTGAATGAATTATTTATTTTCCACTTGTCCACTTTCTCCATTTTTAAATAAAATATTTATCCTCTCCCTTTTGATCAAAGATGCCATGTTCATGGCCTTTATTTATGTCATAGTCGTCTTTGTCATAAGCCTTCATTTTTGTCATAGTCGTCGAGTGTCATAGACATTGACATCATAGCCTTCATTTCCCACCTCTTTTTGGTGCATCAATTCTCAACCATTGATCTTGGTATCTTTCCAGAAGATCAATCTTGACCCTTCATTTCGTAACCTCCTTCTCATTCATTCTCATTCATCGATCTTGTAATCCTTCTATAGGATCGATCTCAGCCGTCTGTTTGAATGGTTGTCTATAAAAGAGACCATTCTCCTCCATTTTCAAGTTAACAGCTAATATTCTCCAACCTTCTACTTACCATTTGCAAGTTTTGCACAAGTACTACAACAAATTTGAGGGTAAAGTTGCATAAGGAGAAATAGGAGAGTAAGAGAAGTGATTCAAGATCAAGCATGGGGAGTGTTGTTATTTGATATTATTGTTTTCTTTATGCTTTCATTTTATTCTATTGTTTAGGTGTGGTTTCATAACTTAGAAGTGTTGGATGTCACTCATTCTAGGCTAGGATTCATCTAACCCCATCTTACACAAACTACCTCTCAACTGTTAGCCAATCATGCAAACTTTGGTGTAGAAGAGCTGACTTGAATTGTTGACCTATTGAATTTTGCATGCTTCTTGAAGTGTGCTTCAAGTGAACTTGAAGTAATCCTCCTAAAAAAGAATGAAGATTATTTGAAAATTTGTCCCAAAACACCTTGCATGGAGTTTCCAACTTGTTGGGTGTACAAGGAAAAAAAGCCTTTATTTTAGGCCTCCAAACTGCTCTAAACTGCATGCTTTTGGCCTCAAACTCCTCTTAACTCAAGCTATAACCATGTGGGCGTCTTAAGTAGGCCTAAACTGACTGAAAGTGCTTGAAAACTAAGCATTTATCCACTCAACTTGTGAAAGCTTATGCATGATGATGTGCATGTGAGGTTAACTGAAAGATGACTTAGGTATGATCATATCTTTGTCAATGGTGATAGTTGTCTATTGTCATGCATGATTGAAACTTGTTGAGAATTTCCTCTGTTTTCATGAATGTTCTTAACTCAAACTAAATAAGGTCTCTTTGTGATTGATCATTGAGACAATAATAAGAACCATCCAGACTATCTTTTCAAGCTTGAAATGTGATTGTGTTTAAATGTTGAAGCCACTGTCCCATTACTTATCTCTGCCATTACCTTCTTTTGGTTATCAAATTCCCTCTATTTTGGTTCCAAAGCAGATTCAGTCCCTGCTCACCCCATAACTAAGATAGAAACCTTCAAATTCATTCATTAAAGTGCCATCTAAGTCATCCTTAAGTAAGCCAATTGTAACCTGAAGAAGTTTCTCTTCTTCAGCTTTCTAAATGAGAGGCCACTGTGCATCATCAATCTTTCGATCTTACTGTCATAGACTTCACAGTCCTTAAGTGTCACATACCATTGTCTACACACAGTCATAAATTACTGTCCTTCACTTCTTGAACATTGGTTGATCTGCATAATCATTCACATGAAACTACAACCCCTGCTCACTTAACTCAAGATGTCATGACTATCTTTTATTTGAACCTTGTGCATTCTCATTAAGGTTGTCCCTTGGTTAGGTTACTTGCACAGTGCATGCATTGTATTGTCCTTCTTGTTGATCCTTTAATGGTTGTTCAGTCTGTCACAGTACTCTAATTGTCCCTTTACATTGGCAAACGACTGTCATTTCAATCCTTGCCCTTTAGACAAGGTTTATGGATGGTATACCCTCTATTTTCTTCAAGGTCGTGAAGTTTTAAAATGAATGACTGTCTCCTCCTTCCAAAGGAGTGTCCTTTACCTTGTTAGGACTATCTTTTCATGGTTGATTGCCTTTGCTGCTCTAAAGACTATCCTTCACTTCTTTTCCATGAGGTGACAGTCCTTAACTTTGCATTCATGACATGACTATCCTTAACTGTTATTTCTATCTCTGAAAATCCACTATCTCTACCTTGTCAAGGCTATCCTCATGCTTTTGTACATGTAAATATTTTTGTGATTGTCAAATGCAACTCTTCCCTACTCTCCATAGATTTGCAATTCATCCAGTCCAACAAAAACATTCACAAGATTTTAGGCCCAGGGCTTCACAGTACCTTCTCATCATTAGTTAGTTCAAAATAGATGTCTCCATGACCATCAATAACATATCCCAATTGTCAAGGAAGCCTACTGGTGTGGTTCATGATGAATTATTCCTAGAAGTACCAACATTGCCTTGTGATTTGCCTCAATAGTGTTCCTAGCAATTTCAACATATGATAATCTGAACTCTCCTCTCTCAGTATTTTCATTCTCACCTATTTCTTCAAGTGGAAGGTAACCTAATTCACCATGGTGGTGAAAATAAGAAAACCTTGAGTCTCAGTAATCTGCAGCAACTTGAACATTTGCATGTCAGAGCTTTCCTTCTCTAGAGACTCTAGAACAATCTGATAGTCCAAAATAATGGTTCCCATTGTCAAAACCGATTACCATAAACAAATATAATTTGAATGCTAAGAATCTCAAGCTTGTACATTAATGAATTAATTGAGTCACCATCACTTTCTGATTCCAGGATCATCAACGATTCAACACTCAGACCACTATTGGTAACATCTTCATATCTTGAATCAGACATATTTTCCAATTTAAACAACAAAAAAAACACTTTGATTTTCTGATTGTATTTTGCCTTCTCCTTTGTCATAAAGTGTATTTTATTCTTCTTCCATTAGAGCGAGCCTTAGAAATCCAATAATTGCAACGTCGTTACAAGGTCTATCCATATTTTAGAATAGTTAGTAGAAAGCGTGTTGCCCATATGTTTTGCAAAATGCAATGGATGAACCATGATCATGGTGCCTAGTTCTGTCCAATCTCTTATAGGGACTATGATATAATCCTTGATAATTTTGTTTAATATCTCCTTCAATTTCATTCCACTCACCAAGGTAAGATTCTCCTTTTATTTTTCCATAGGAGAATAGCCTTGTCCCATCAGCACTGTAGGCTATTGTCGTGCATGAATTGCAATAGAATAGGGTATGTTTAGAAGTGTCATAGTTTTGGCTGCTTAGAGCCATTCACTATGTATCTCCATAATAACCTGGATTAAGAGGAGTTATACTGTTGTATGGCATTTTGCATTAGAGACAACAAATCTTAATATGTCTTCATCCCTATCTTTAGCTTCATCAGTAGAAATAGCACCATTGACAAGGACGAAATTTTTAGACTTTGTAGCATCATCTTCTACACTGTTTGATGTCTCAATGTCATCCATGATGTAAACAATCTGAGAAAAATTTGGAACTGTTTCTTCAGCTACCTTTTTATAAAGATAGAACTTATTGCCATTGAGCATCTGAAGAGAGAGTACCTACATTAGTCATCAAACGAATAAAAGTGGATACACCAATGTCAGCTAAGTTTTGAATGGGTCATTTTATAATATCAGTTAAATACTTCAACGTGTTTCAAGTAATAGATTCACTAGTAGAACTTGAGAGTATAACTTGACAAAGAGGTCTACAACAAGTTGCAATGCCAAGTAAATGTGTCAAAAATCCAAGCATCTTCACTAAGATCAATATATTTACTTTTTGAAATATTTGATTTTAAGCTACTTGATACAGGTCCAGAATCATGTAGAACATAGAAAAACAAAAGGGAGAAGAATTTATTCGAAAACCCATTCCCAAAGAGCAGGTGAGAATAAATACCCATGATGTTGAAGCGTGTCAAAAGAGTTTGCAATGCAATTTTCCTGATATCTGATCTTGGATCAAATATGAGTTTAGAAAATAAGAGAAGATATAAGCCACCCCTTAGCTAGTACCTTTCAGTTTTCCTTTGTTACTCTCATATGGTTGGCTCTTCCTACTAGTTCGAATCATTGTTCTACCATTCACACTTTATATTCCAAACACAAATCCAATGTTGGAAATAGATGACATAGTCATCGGTGTCTTAGAATCTTGTAGCTTCTTCTTGACATTCATCCGTGTAGACAACATACTAATCTTTACTTTTGTGAAAAGTGAAATTACCAGATCCATTACTTCATGACTTGTTGATCCTATTTTTTTGCATCCTAAATCCTTCGAATCCCAAATATTCATCTTAAACATGAGATACAGTGAGCATGGCATACCTCCTCAATGAACCCCACACGGCCTCCATGCAAATCCTTGCATGATGAGAAATCCTAGCTACTCGACTCCTTGTCTTCCATAATTAAAATACTCTAATGTCTAGTTTGAGCTGCACTGAACCTCCATGAACTAAAACTTTTAACGGTCCCGTTCAAACCTTATGAATAAGAAGAAAATCCCCAAATGATGAAACCCTACAAAACTGAAACTGAACTCGAGCTTGGCAAAAAGATACGAAACTTATGAAATTTTCCCTCTTCTTTCTATTTTTGCATGCAAAGTGAAACCTTCCTTTATCTTTGGGGCGTAGACTTTGGGAAATAAGATAAGTTTTATTAAAAACTTTCGTTTCTTTTGAAAATTCAAAACAACACGCTCACCTTTCCCCCTTTTTTACCTTGCATGAGATTTTACCACTCAAAATGGTAAAAATATATTAACATTCATTAACTTAATAATAAGTTTCATGCATAGTAGGTTAGTCTTTGTTTTAGTGACAAATTTTAGAATTAAGTGTACTTTGGGTATTAATACATGTTTTTTCTATGTATACATCTCTAGTGGTGATAAATAATTTGAAGGATGTCTCTAAGGAATCCCCCTGTATGTCTATATGTTCTCAAAGTGAAGGATAGATTAACCCCTTTTAGTAATTGGTCCTTATTTATCCTACCTAAACATAAGTAAGAGGTTGTTTGCTCTAGGTTTGACACTCTTAGAGCTCATAGAATGGTGTAGCTTTAGGGATTTGGGAACCGACAACTCTATGCACCAACCTACATCATCTTTAAATCTTGAAAATTTATTCAATTTAACTAATATAATGAGTTGAATATTGAAAATAATATATTTTGTTTCCCAATACAACTAAAAATTAGGACACACTGTTGTCTTCTACCTAATAAATGAAATATGTACTCACTATAAACTAGATTTAAATATTTTCCAAAATAATATTTAAACAAAATTCTACAAGAACTCTATAGATTCAAAATTATCATACTTACATAATAACACTACATGTAGATATTTTTATCTAAGTAGACACAAATAAAATAAGTTTTAAACCCCCTTTTCTTTAACATCTTGGAATTCTTATATGTACATATCAAATACACCCTCTTTACTCACACAAGTTAATTATATAATAATATCAATTTTTCAAATGTTACAAAAAAATCTTTAATAGATTAACCTACATAAGTCAAGAGGAGATCCAATCAAGCTTCAATAATATTCCAATAGTAGAGTGCTCTCCGCTCTACCAATATGATGTCATCAAGCCAAATAACAAACTATACCACAATCCAATATATCAAACTAAGAATCGAGTGTACACATATAATAACAAATTTAAAATCAGGGATTACAACACATAAATAAGTAACAAACAATTAAGGAAATAGAATAGTGTATTCAACACTCCTACTCATAATAAAAGAGATCTTAATCTCACACACTCATAAGAAAATACTTTTGTACACTGAAAAATGTTCTAGCCTCCAAGCAACATTTTATCATTGATTCACCTTCTTCATAGTTTAATTATTTAATTATGTTCTAATATCATAATTCATCTATTTGTTAAATAATTTATATTTATTTAATTAATTCACTTTGTCTCATCCTGGCTTTGATTAATTTAAATAAATATCAATTTTAATTAAATTACATCACTAACTTATCCTTCCTATCTATAATTAAATAAATCATATTTATTTAATTATTTATTTCCATTTGCTTCTATAATTAAATAATCATTTTAATTATATAATTATTTTTTAGCATTTTCTTGTCATAATTAAATAAATTTAATTAATTAATTATTTATCACATTCCTATCTTCATAATTAAATAATTATTATTAATTATTCAATTATTTGTCATTTGTCCCCTTCCTTTATTAAATAATTATTTTTAATTATTTAATATTTATCATTTCACTTCTTCTTCTATAATTAAATAATATTTTTATTATTTAATTATTCATCTCACTTTTCCCTAAATTAAATAATATTTTCTTATTATTTAATTTATCCTTTTCCTAGCTAAGCTCTAAATCTTAACCACTTTCTTGAGTTTTAGTCCATTCATCCCTATCCTTGTCTCAATTAACCTTGTACATTGATCACCATACCTCATCATTCAATCATAGCCCTTCATTTGAATTGGAATTTTTATAAAAGCAAGTTATTATCTTCATTTTAACCTTACAACCACAATCTTTGAAGTTTTGATATCAAGAGATCCAACTATCAATTGTCAACATCAAGCTCATTGAGTATATTGTATACTACAACTTTTAGAACAAATAAAGCAAAAAAGAGAAGAGAAATGAAGGTGATTCAACTATGAAATAGAGATTTGAGGTTTATTACATTATTATTTATATTTTTGTGCTTATTTATACTTCATTGTGGGATTAGGGTCTTTATTGCTTGGTTTACTTAGTTGTGGTTACTATTATTCATTCATGCTTATTCCCTAAATTTGAAACCCTATCTACATTTGGTGAGCCCGACATGAACTAACAGAATTGTTGAAATTCTAGCAAAATTTTAATTTTCATGAGTCTGTCGCAACTGATCTGCAAAATGACGCAATTGAGCTTAAAAAATGTACAATTATTGTGCAACATGCCACAATCATTTAAACAAAGAGTCACAATTGTTTCCCAAAATGCCACATCTGAGTTTTATTGTTTAAAAGCTTGCACTATACAATTATTGCAATTTTAAGCCATTTTTTGGGTTTCTAGTTTTTGTTCTAACATCCTAACAGCTTGCTAACATCATATCCATCATCAATTTTGTTGTTTTTTGTCAAACCTGTGTGTTTTGGTATCCTAGGGTTATTGCATCGCAATCGTTTGACAGAATGCCACAATCATTTATCTATGCACCAATGTCACTATTTTGTTCTCCACAATCGTCATTCCATTCGCCATAGTTTTTTTTTCTACAGTGCACCCATACGATGCATCTGAGCCTCAGTGAGCTGCAACTAAATGTCATAGCAAAAAGAAGGTATAAACTCAACATTTTCATTTTATTATTTTTGCATTTATTAGGGCAGAGGTTTTCTATGTTACTGATATCTGATCTATAGCTTGTGGCAATCGTTGGGAGAAGACATTGATATCCAAACTACTAATCCAATTTCTTACAAGGTTCCATTATGTGTTTGTAATTTTTAAACTAGGAACATTTGGAATTGGTGCTTAAAAAGAACAAGTGTCTTCTATGTTTAGTGCTTCTTGCACATTTTGTTAATCCCAAGAGTGTTGTGCATGACCTTGGGTGCAAGAGAAACACATAGCAATCTTTTAGCGGGCATGCCTTTGAGACACATCCTAATGGAGAACTCATTGGGAACGACCCAAAGCACATTTTTTTGGGCGGGCTATATCAAAGGGGTGAAGGCGAAAGTCAATAACTCTACCCACTGAAGTACACCATGCATGTCAATTTTAGTGTGGACATAGGGGCCACACAAAGGTTGATTAGAGGCTTAAGTGTCTCACGTTTGACGTTGTATTGATGGTGTTCATCGAGTCATTAGAAACTTCTTGTGTTTAGAGACCAAGACTTGTTTGGTCATCTATTAGTGTGGTGCAAGGGATGTGGGTCATACCTTGAAGCTACATACCACATTTGTCCATGGTTGAGGTGTAATGTGTCTTGCTAGAGTTTACACTCTTTCAAGGCCAAGGGTATCAAGGTGGTACATGACCTTGGTATACCCTATTCACCCACTCCTTGGATGAAGATTTAAAATCACCCCTAAAAAGGTGAGGTATTCCCACATTGGTAGATAAACCCTTTTTGACCTTAAGTTGTGCTTGTCTTCATCATTTGTGAACCAAGGCCAAGTGATTTTTGTGAAAGAAAACTTGTAAAAATACTTGATTACCAAAAATTCCAAGAATCAAAAATTAGTCAAATTTTCTTGCCAAGTGTTTGTTGTGTTTTTATGATCAAATCCAAACTTTCCAAAAATAGAAAAAGACATAGAAGACATAAAATTAGGGCCAAGAGACTGTACATTGCAATTATCAAACAAAACACCACAATTGACAAACAATACACCACAATCATCACATTTGACTATGTACCACATTCATCACAATTGACTGGCTTTCTACACTGCATTTGTGGCTTGGAACACCGTAATTCCCAGGATCAAAATTTTTGGGGAAATAGTTGTATAGTCAACTTTCAATTTCCTTATGAACTATAATTGTGCATTCAAATTAGAGAGTTGTTAGGTTCAGTCAGTCTATCTGTATCATTTCATCCTTATCTTAGGTCACCTTACATAGTCCTATTTTGCATCCATTATATCTTAATATCATCCTAGCATCATTCTTGAGATTAGGATGCTTATCACCCTATTAGGTAGACCATTAGTCTCACTTCTAGGTGTCTTGACCTTATCATACCTCTTGTCAATTTTATCTCTAGGTTGGGCCTACAACTCATGTGTCTAGTTTAGGTTCACCTTTGGTCAATCATCATCATCATCATCTTGGTCTATCTTCTTGAGGTCTTGGCATTCAACGTTGTCACTTTGGTCTATCATAGTTTGCTTAGCATCCTTTCCGTGGGTTCAAGATTGCATATCCATCTCAAGCATAGTCATAGTCTCACTTAGCATTTTTACATCCCAACCATAGTCATAACATCATTGTCACCTTTGCATATCAAAAACTTGGTCATAGTTTGCATTGTCATCCTTATAGTCCAAAAATCCAAAAACATAGTATAGTGTCATTATCATCATTCATTTTCATCCTTAGTTTTCATCTTAATCTTAGTTGCATACATACCAAAAGTCTCATCATCCAAGAGTCACAAGTCTTATATGGTCTTAGCTAGAGCACAAAGGAAACGAAGAGAAATGGATTCCTCATATGATCCCTATTACAATCCAACTAGTAATATGAACCTTGGGTCAACTTCAAAGACACCTCAAACAACACAAAGTGAAATTCCAAACCCATTTGACAATTTCATGTTGAAAGACATCAACCAATGTTTATCACCCAAAGAAATTGAAGTGACTTCCCAAGATCCTAGGATAGTCTGAGTCATAGAAGATCTATTCACTGAAAATCCTAATAAGTTCTTTCTCACACTCACGCAAAAGGGTGCTAAGCTTCCCTTTGGTTTTGACACTGCTAACCTTGTAGAGGGAACAAAACAAATTAAAACTCAAGGCCTTGGTCAAAATGTTTTCTCACAAGGCCCATCATCCTCACAACAAATTCATACTAGTTTTCCTTTTGGGGGAACAATATATAATGTGAAAACTACACACACCCTCTCTACTCCAACGTTTGGCACCAAAATACCACATGCAACATCACAAGGGCCAACTCCAACATTTAGCATGGGAATGACTTTTTCAAACCCATTTAACACTCAAAACACCACACCATCAACCAATACAAATAAAAATCCCCCATTCAAGACAAGAAGGGCCCATATTGCCACATTAAGGGTTCCAACCCAAACAACTAATACTACACCAAACGTCAACATGTCTTTTGGGTCAAATGTAAACACCAACCAACCTCTATCCCAACAACATGTCACTTCAAACACCAACTTTACACCCCAACACACCAACCAAGGTCCATCACACCAACATGTCACACCATAATTCCAACAAACTAACCAAGTTCCATTATAACAACACGTCACTCCAAACACCAACTTCATACCACAACATCAAACCAATACCAATACCAATACCATGTTCACACCTCATTACCAACAAGGCAACCAAAACCCTTTGCAACAAAACATCGATCCAAACCTGACATATACATCCAACCAAAATCAATCATATAATACTCTCCATACCAACACCAACCCTCACATACAAGATCAGTCAAACATGAAAGGTCAACCCTCCATGGAAACTATGATGCAACGAATGGATGGAATCCAACAACAAATGGTAAACATGTAATTGACTACAACAAAGAAGACATACTCAATGGAGGAATTATGTCCTTATCTCTTTGATAAGAGTCTATATATGCCACCTTTCCCACAACACTTCAATTCTCCAAGCTTTAACAAGTATAAGGGGAAAGGAGATCCACTGGAATACATAAGATAGTTTAGCATCGCATGCATGGAAATTTCCTATGAGCCTATGTACTTGATGAGATTATTTCTGCATAACCTTTCAAGGCAAGCTCTAGAGTGGTTCGCACACATTCCTCTTGGGATATAGACATGGAACGAACAAGCTAACAAGTTTATTACACACTTTTCCTACAACATTGAGAGTGACATGACACTAGAAAAATTGTGTGCAACCAAACAAAAAGGAGATTCACTTTAAACATCATTTTATCAAAGATAGAAAATCATGTCTAGAAAATGTCCTTGTCACATACCAAAAAAAAAGTTGGTCCCCATTTTCATAGAAAATCTACACAAAACTGAAGATCCAACTTCAAATCCAATGTTGTACCGCATTTGAGGATTTTATTGAGAAAGGTGTCTTTATTCAGAAATCCCTTGTGGCAAAAGGATTAGTCAAAATCTTCAAGGAAAACCAAAACGCTCCTACTGACAAAGGTAAATTTTGGTCGAGAAACAAGAATGTCACCAATGATGGGGTAGTTGATGCCAAAGTGATTAACCAAGTTCACCCCATCATTCACCTTAAAGGTCCCTCTACACAAAACAATCCAATTCCAAGTCAAGACCAAGAAACAAATGTAATCCAAAATAATCAACAATGCAAAGGTCCCCTATGAACTAAATGAACATACACACCCTTAGGGGAACCCATTGAGTCGGTCTTGAAGAAGCTCTTACAATCCAACATTATTAAACTTCCAGACATTAAATCATATGAACCAAAACTAGTCAAACCAAATTGGTGGAATGACAATGAATATTGTGAGTACCATCATGGCAAAGGACATAAAACATCATCATGTTAGACACTTAAGAACCTTATCCAAGTCCTTATTGAACAAGGGGATAAATCAGTGGAAAACTCACAAGGTAGAATAAATATTGACCATACCATATTCAAGACTCCCTTATAAGACCATGGAAAAGGAAAAGCCTCTAGATCAAGGAACAATACCAATAACCATTCCAATTATACCCATGTCCCACATGACCATACCATCCATCACATTTAGGCCTTTGATGATCATGTTGCTACCATTACCATCAATAAAAATTCAAAATGTATCGTTGCCACTCGTAGAGCTAAAGTGACCTTGCAAGGGGCCACTTCCAATCCACCATTGAAAACTCAATATAACCTCCTAGACCATCTAAGAAAGACTCCGGTGAAGATATCCATTCTTGAGTTGCTTCGCATATCTTCTAAGCATAAGACTATTTTGGACAAAGCTTTGCAAGAGACACTTGTGCCCACTAACCTAAATGTCAACCAATTTCAGGCCATGGTAGGATAATTAGCCACCACCCACCATGCCTCATTTTTCAAGCAAGATATTTCCACTCATAAACCAAATCATAACAATCCATTGCACCTTGAGGTATATATTAATAAGCACAAAATCAAATGCCTCAAGTTTCCCCATAACGACATTGAAATCACTATACCAAGTGATCCCAACACCTTCCAATATCGTAGCAATTTGAAAGGGACCATTGAGTGTCAAGTGCCTATTAATCAAGAATCCTTAACATCCACCTCATCACATTATATCGATCCATCTTCTCTAGTCAAATCATCCACACCATCCACTAAACCTTCCAAACCTAGAGTCTAGATTCATGACAGGGGATGTGGTGAATACAACATGGAGAGTTTATTTTATGTTGGAAAGCTTCTTGTATCTCCAAAATCTTACAGAAAACCTCATCCTTGCAAGAAGAAGTCTAAAACTATTATCTATAATCCCCCTACTACATTCACCAAGTGGGGTGATTTGAGCAAAGAGTCTATAGGTGAAGAAATTTCTAAATGGATTTACAAAGATGAAGAAGAAACTAAGCCTAAGTAGTTACCAATTAGTGATATTCAAAAGGATTCAAGATCATGAAACAACAAGGTTATGATGGATATAGTGGTGTTGGATTGAATAAGCATGGAATGATAGAACAATATCACCTCCTTGGTTACCAAAGAATATTGGGTTAGGGTATGCACCACCAGTGGTGAGTCCTCCTAGTACTAAGTTTCCCTTGAGTGAAAATGTTGATGCTTCAAATGAAATTGAGACATATGAGTAATACCATACCAAAACTGAATCTGATGAATGGGAGTGGGATTCCTGCACCTCCAATGACTATGGTCTAACTAAAATTTTCATCAAGATTAACCTATCCTCATCCCAATCCAAACCTATGAGTGGTCATGCCTAGATCGAAACTTTTTGGGGTCGTGATGATACCTACATCTTTACCAAATCCACCTATCCATTGAACCTTAATGATACTGATGATGGCTTACCCCTCGTTTACCCACAACTAATAGATTGGGATCAACAAGGACCACCAAGTTTAGAGGCATTCAAGAACGATGATGCAATAGCTGAGTTCATGGGACTTCGAGAAGGGATACCAAGTGGGGATCATAAAGTTGGTTTTATCATAGAGCTCGATGATGCAACATATTTTGGAGATTATATCCTGTCCTCTAGTCACAAAAAAGAGAAAAATAAAAAAGAAATAGGTCTCTAGGTGAAAATTGAAAGGTGCCTTTAGACCAAGAAAAAGTATGGTCTAACTAAAATTTTCATCGAGCTTGACCTATCCTCATCCCAATCCAAATCTACAAGTGGTTGTGCCTAGATCAAAACTTTTTGGGATCATGACGATACTTGGATATTTACCAAATCCACCTATCAATTGAACCTTAATGATACCAATGATGGCTTACCCCTCGTTTACCCATAACTAATAGATCAGGATCAATAAGGACCACCAAGTTTGGACACATTCAAGAATGATGAAGCAATAGTTGAGTTCATGGGACTTTGAGAAGGGATACCAAGTGAGGATCATAAATTTGGTTTTATCATAGATCTCGATGATGTAGAATATTTTGGAGATTATATCATGTCCTCTAGTCACAAAAATGAGAAAAATAAAAAGAATAGGTCTAAGGGTGAAAACTGAAAGGTTCCTTTAGACCAAGAAAAAGTAAAAATAAAGGACGCATCTAAAGTTGAAAACCTCTCCAAGGAACCTAAGGATGGAGGTTTGGATAGTCTCCCCATAAATCAAGAGAGATTGCCATTGCTCATGGAGAAATCAGAAGAATCCAATCTTAGTAAAGAGGATAATCCTAGAATCATTCATCTTGTAGCATCTTTGACCACCAAAGAAAAACCAGAGTTTAACACTTTCTTCTCTAAGAGACAAATTAATTTTGCATGGTCATATGTCGATATGCCTGGATTGGATCCTGAACTCATTTTACATAATTTTCCATTGGTTCCAAATGCTAAACCAGTCAAATAGAAATTGAGATAAATGAGCCCATAGATCGCCCTCTTAATGAAAGTAGAATTGAAGAAACTTTTGGATGTTGGTTTCATTTATCCCATAGACTACGCATAATGGATATCTAATCTCATTCTTATCACTAAGCCAACTGGTGGAATCAGGGTATGCATAGATTTCATGGATCTAAACAAATCTTTCTCTAAAGATGACTTCTTGTTGCCTAAAATTGACATCATAGTAGACTCATAGCAGAATATGAGATGTTATCACTTATGAACGATTTTTTCAAGATACAATCATATTAGAATTTCCCCCAAGGATCAGCATAAAACAACATTCACCTATGCTTGGGGTATATTTTGTTAAAATTTCATGCCATTTGGTCTCAAGAATACCGACATAACTTATCAAAGAGCTATGACTACTATTTTTCATGATTACATACATACATTCATGGAAGACTATTTCAATGACTTACTAGAAAAATCCTTATCAAGATATAGTCATCTAGCAGTGTTGAACAAGATTTTCAAAAGGTTGGAAGAAATCAAAGTCGGGCTAAATCCGAAGAAGTGTGTTTTTTGGGTCCAATCAGGAAAACTCCTAGGATATATTATCTCTTGGAGAGGAATTGAAGTTGATGCTACCAAAGTGAAAGCTATCATGGATATGCATCCACCAACAAACATAAGTCAATTACACACTCTACATGGAAGATTGCAGTCCATTAGAAGGTTTATTGCTCAACTAGTAGACAAGTGTCATCTATTTCAACATTTTATATGTGAAGGAGTCTCATTCATATGGATTGAGTGTTGTCAAGAAGCATCTAAACAAATAAAGGATTATCTATTGACTCCTCTAGTACTCATGACTCCCATTGATGGTAGACACCTAATGTTATACATATCAACAACCACATCAACATTGAGGGCATTATTAGCATAGAATAACAATGTTGGAAGAGAACAAGCTATCTAT
This sequence comes from Sequoiadendron giganteum, assembly GCA_007115665.2. Classification (NCBI taxonomy): domain Eukaryota; kingdom Viridiplantae; phylum Streptophyta; class Pinopsida; order Cupressales; family Cupressaceae; genus Sequoiadendron; species Sequoiadendron giganteum. Next base: position 285,205,950 of record CM021109.1, on the reverse strand, counting down.
TATAACAGTCGCACTCTCGTAGGATATGAACTTAATTATAGTTCCATTGAACGAGCATGTCTTGTAGTCATTTTTTCCACACAAAATCTTAGACGTTATATGTTGAACCATCAAACAAAATTGATAGCTAAGATTGATCCTTTGAAATATCTACTTAGCAAGGCAACTTCGACAGGTCGACTAGCAAAGTGATTCATGATTTTGAGTGAATATGACATAGAATATGTTGATTTTAAGGCAACGAAAGGAAAAATAATAGTTGATCAACTTGCAGATTCACCATTGACAGTGGATCATCCTCTAGTATTATATTTTCCTAATGAATATATCTTCACAATAGAGACATCTATGATATGAAAATTGTACTTTGATGGGTCTTATACAAATCATGATTTAGGGGTTGTTATTCTCTTCGTTACACCTCAAGGGGATTCAATACTAAAATCATACATGAATTTCCTTGCACAAATAACATGGATGAGTATAAATAATTGCTAAGAGGACTATGAGTGGATATCAAATTGAAAATCAAGAATCTTCAAGTCTATGGTGACTCCCTACTAGTCATTCGTTAGGTTAATGATGACTATGATACAAAAAATGAAAATATCACACCTTACAAGTGCATGGTCGGCAGTTTTAAGCTATACTTTGATGTCATCACCTTTGAGAAGATCCCAAGAATCTAGAACAAAGAATCTAATGCAATGGTAGCTATTGGATATCTTTTGGATATACCTAATAATGTGTCGCAGTATGAGTTCTTGGTGGAACAAAGTTGTTGATCTATGTGTTTGATGTCGCTGAATCTTAACTCGTGTGTGAAATTGTTGGTCCTGATTCACCTTGGTACAAAGACTTTTATGAATACTTGCATAACTAAATTATCCCTCCTAACTTGTCCTCTAACCAATGTAAGACCTTTATCCAACAAGCATCCAAATATGTCATCATCGGTGATACCCTTTACCATCGTAGCCTCGATAGCACCCTCATAAGATGTCTCAATTCAGATGAAGCACAAACAACTTTATAAGAGGTGCACAATGGTATATGCAGAGCTCACTCTACTGCTCCTACCTTATCCAAGAAGCTTATGTGAATGGGATATTGTTGTTCCTCTATGGAACGTGATGCCTATCACTTTATCAAGAAATATCGCCAATGCCAGATACATGGAGGTCTTGTGCACACACCTGCTCAAGAACTTCACCTAGTTACATCACCATGGTCATTCTCTGAGTGGGGACTCAACCTCGTGGGAAAGACCCATCCTACCTCCGCCAATGGTCATAAGTTTATCCCTGTTACAACTAAATACTTTACTAAATGGATTAAATCTATTCTAATGACCTATATCACCAATAAAAAAAATATCCAAGTTCATCCTTCATTACATCATATGTCAGTATGGTGTTCCCCAATCCATCATCACGGATAACGATCGTCCCTTCAAAAATCAAGATGTCTGTGAAAAGTGCAAGAGATTCCACATCCAACATCATTTTTCCACTCCATATTACCACCAAGGCAATGACCAAGTCGAGGCGTCTAACAAAACTATCCTAAAAATCCTAAAGAAGACTATTCATGACACTAGTCATGACTAGCATATCCAACTTAATCCTACATTATGGGCCTATCGTACTAGAATTTGCACTCCCACAAGAGTCATTCCATATTCTCTCATCTTCAAATTTGAAACCATTCTTTCCATTGAGGTCGAGTTACCATCCATGAGAGTATATATGCAACAATTTATTAATGACGAAGAATATCGTATATCCCGTTTGCATGGGCTAGACCTATTGGATGAGAAGTGAAAAAATGTATTGGTCCATTTACAAGCATATCAGAACTTTCTTCATCACAACTACAATAAGAAATTTCGAGTTAGGAATTCTGACATTGGTGATCTAGTCTTGAAATAAAATTCAAAGAATCAATTAGAGAGAGAAACTAGGGAATTTCGAGCCTAATTGGTTGGGTACTTACATCATAACAGTAGCATATGGATTTGGTGCCTATCATCTTTTTACTCCTGAAGGTGAGACACTACTAGAACCTATCAATAGTATCAACCTTCCCAAGTACTATACTTAGCTTTTAGAGAGTCCCATTAAAAGTCAAAAATGCAAAAAATAAATAAAAAAACATCAAAAGAATCATCACCTTGATGAAAACCTAGCAAACAGGCATCTTGGTGACACAAAAAAAAAAATAGAAAAATAAAAAAAAAACAAAAACAAAGAAAATAATAAAGAGAAATAATTTGTTCAATAGTGAAAACCACTTTGGTGGCGCTTTGGGCAAGTACCATGGTGAAAACCCTGCAAACAGGCACCATGTGTAGTCAATCTTTCCTCCATCGTCTACCATCATTATACTTGGTTTTCCCACTTTCGCCCATCCTTTGTACATATCATTTTATCCACAATAAGGCTTGATCATCCCTCTCATGGCCTAAGACCCATTAACATTTAGTGTCCCTCACCTTTCATATCCATCTATACTAAATTTCATTCATCCTCTCACCCATAATAAGTTGGTCATGTACCTGACCAAGGGCAATTCTCGGACTTGGGTTTCATATAGGATCTTGGACATGGTAGCAAAATTAGAAAACATCAAAATCCAAAAAAAATCAAAAAACATCAAAATCCAAAAAAAATAGAAACATCAAAATAAAAAAAAATAGAAACATCAAAATCCAAAAAAAATAGAAAACATCAAAATCCAAAAAAAATGGAAAATGTAAAAATCCAAAAAATCAAATAGTGTCAAAAAATTCCAAAAATAGAGTCAATATCAATCCAAGTGGTTAGACTATGTTGCCTCTGCAACTTCACGTAGGCAAGGTCATCATCGATGAGCCCCGGAGGCACTCGGTTAGTCCTTTAGGGTTTGTCGAGTTGAGTCTGTCATGATCCACATGTCATAATAAACTATCCATGGTCAAATTTTGGTCAAACTCTTATGTCTTTGCATGTATAATGTAGGCAAGCCATTATTGATGAGCCCCCAAGGCATTAGGTCATTTCCTTAAGTTTTTTCATAACAAGGTCTTCATTTGTCATTGTTTAGGTCTCACAACAAAATTGTTCCTTCCTAAGGTTGACATTTTAAGCAAACACAAACAATCAAACAAGAGAATCGAGCCTATCAAAATCTTGAAACAACAAGAAAACATATCTTATAAGCCTTCAATGGTCATAGATCAATTAGCCAAACCATATCGAAACCAGATCCAATCCTTCATTGGTCTTATACGACATGTTATATTCCTCAAACCAGACTTTGTCCATCTGTCCTATCAAACTATCTTATATATGTTGTTGCATCCTTGAAACCAGATTCAATCTAGCATTGGTCTTATACGAGGTGTGTCATTCCTGAAACTAGATGCTATCACTATCAAATATTTGATCATACAAACAAATCATTGGAAAATTATCTAAATGGTTGTTGACTCTGTCGATCTAGTTTGTTTTGTATTTTTATCGATTTATCTTCAGTCATACATTACTATACCCCTTGAGGATGTCCCAAGAAGGATTTAGAGGAGCGATGATGGATCATGACCTATTTTCTCTTTGATTTATGTTTGTGATTTTTCTTGGCAATATGACTGGGGAAACTTGGTTCCTTGTATGTGTCAGAATTTTCATTTGGCATAATCAAAACATCCTATGCAAGATAAAGCTAAAATGAATTATTTCTTGTGTCAAGATCAACATGCTTTGTGGTTGATTCTACACATGTTCTGAAAAGTTTCTATGGTCCTTAGTCTGTGTCATGGAATTCCTTGTCTATCGTGTGTGTTTTCTCTGCAAGGGATAACATATTACACCTTGGTCTATGTCATACCTTGGTGTTCATCATCCATTGCCATAATAAGTTTTATGATGATCTGATAAGAGTTTTATCATTTATTATTAGCAATATATCTTGATAACATGTCTCAATTCATCTACTTCATTTGTTTCATTCTTTCATTACATCTTTTGCTCCCTTTGTCCTTTTCGCACTAACATTCCTTCCATCCATCCCTCGCAGTCATCCTTATGGTGTACTGTGACACACAAAAATAAATACATTAGTAGTACCATCCTGTGTCCACAATCATGTTAGAACATCATAAGTTTCATTACCATATGCATGTAAAAACTATCCATATTGCATTATAAAAATACAAAAATATTCATAACATTGCAACATATAGCATCTTATCATTCACATAAGTATTGCATAAGAATAATGTCATAAGCATATAGATATCCATCCATACATCATAACAAACATAAGCGTAGTGAATAATCATTGGTATCCATCCATATGACATAAGCATGTATAAGCATAAAACAGTACATCGCATATCCATAACATCATTGTAGAGTCCCTACTAGTGTCTAGTAAACTTGGTGGTGATCACACAATTCACAGGGAAAAACCTAGCTGAACAATCTACTTAACATTTGGAAATATCTTCATTGAATTATCAACTAGGGCTAGTAGGCTTGTGATGGTATTGGCACTGTATGTGCTTTCAAAGACTAGAAACTACCTAAATTATTCTAGTAAAGATACTACACTTGCTGGAAAATCATTAAATTGCAAAACAGTAAGGAAAGTAAAGCTATCTCTTTGGCTACAGGTACCTACAGCATAAGACTGTAGCTAACCACTATTAATGAGTGAATTCTTGAAATTGACTAAACTGTTGATTAAACCTATTCTAGACTCTGGAGTATAAAAACTCTATTAATTACAATATGATTATGAAATGGGAATTGTTCATGAATTCATGAATAATTGAAAACACAAAGAATGTGTTTAACACAAACTGCATTTATAAGGTAACAACTAAAAACATAAATGAAATAATTGAAAAGAAAGTGAAGGATAGTTACTTTGAGTGGTCGTTACTCAAGTAGTTGTCTTCACTAATCCAAAACCAAATCTAACTCCTCATATCCAACACAATCATAGTAACTCAAATTCATTCATTGCACCAATCCAAAATATTGCATAAGATTCTAATCAAATATCTTATTCATGAAATCATAATTGCACAATAAATATAGTCTATATATCAATTGAAAACTAAAAGAGTATCTGATAACTGTTAAAAACTGATGAACTAACTAACTTAAGACTCAACCAACATGTTGTCAATATAGGCACGAGGGAGCTTATTTAAAACAAGACTTTAAACTAAAACCTTTATTGACCACTCCCTAGATTTCAGAGGGTGACAAAGATTCAGCTAACTCTAAATGCAACTGGAAAAGAAGAAGAGTCCTAGTTGGATTATGACTCTTGTTGTAACAGACTAGAATATTAAATGCTCAAAATTAGTTATATTAGAATTTCAATCGTAGCGGGGTTCTTCCTTCTCTAGTGTCTTTATTGAACACCATAATGATGCACTATCTCCTTCATTAAATGTCTCTATATTGTAGTCATTGTCTTCAGTTTATTCTAGGACATCCCCTATTTCATTGTCCAACAACTCCTTTGGTTGCAAGCTACGTCCTGCACTTGCTACAAGCTATAGTGCCTCCTCTGGATGCAAGGGGTTAGTTCACAAAACATGTACACAATACTAACAACCATGACTAAGCATAGAGATACAATCACAATTCATATATATTCACACATAAATCATGCATTAACCATCACATCATAATTATATTTCCATATACTTAAACCAAGTTTAGGGTTTGCATAATAGGTATCAAAGGTAGTATAATGTATGAACATGTATAGGAGAAATGTCTTGGTAATTTCTATAAGCATGTATAAAAGATATAAAAACTAACTATTATCTGGACTCATCATTTCCCCCCAACTACCCTTTTGCTTCCTCTCAAGCAAATCAACTAGGGGTGGAGGTTATAGTGCAACATAATTTCTTTGAGATCCATGACAATGTTCACTCCTTTGATCTTCTTCAGGTAAAATCCTTTGTAGCATGAAAGTCTATTCATTCTGGTAAGTTCGGCTTGCTCACATTCCTCCATTTTATCTCCTATCGAATGTGGCACTAGATAAAGGAGTATTGGTGGCTACAATGTAAGTGGCACCCATTTAAGTTCTTTGTCAACAATAATATCCATGTATCAGGCACTCTTTTAATCATGGTCATGAAGTTATACATTGAATGTGGCTCTTACCTCTATAATTTTAGAGTCAAACTATCCCATCTCTCTTGAACAGACTTATAATAATGATGAACCAGTCCAACTATCAATATTTGCATTATTTTGTAATCCTATATCCTTAAGTTTGTGACCTTTCTTCCCACACCCTTGTGATCCAAAAGATGTAACCATTCATTTATGATTGCATCAAGGTCCTTGGATTCTTTCCTGACTAGGAGAGGAACTAGTTTATCTCTCTCCTCATACTCCTCCATGAGTTCACCCCTGAATTTTTCATTTCTAAAGTAGGATGTTACTGCCCTTACCTGTAAATTCCCCACAAACATCAAGGGGTTCCATTTTATCTCCTCTGGCACTACATAATTGTGCAAATAATACTCACAGAGTTGGTCATGTTCATCTAGTGTGGAATAAAAAAAAATGTTAAGGAATTCAAATTTCTTGCTCATGGAAACTAGTTGTTTTCTTATTAACCTACTAAATTGAAGACTCAAAAAAAATTCCTAGAGAAAGAAGGCATAAGTTTGGGCTAGGGGTCTACATCTGACAATCTAGGCAGCATTTTCTGCTACCTCTTCCATTTTAGTTGCTAATTTTCTCAATTCAATGTCCTTACCCTCCAATATCTTGGTATGCATTGCCATCATTTTTTCCTTTTTCTTTTTCTAATTTTCCTTCTGTCGAGAAAATTCTTGAGTAACCCTCCACAATCGGTACCCAAGGGATAGATTTTTATGATAATTTGGGGTTTTTATAGTAGGGAGTCTTTGATTTTCAGCTACAAGCTCTGTGATCCCTATTTTGACCATGGCAAGTTGTGCCAACAGATCCATTTTTTTCCAATGTCCATATGTTTGTAGTTTTTCCTCCAACTCTTGTATCTTTATATCCCTTTCTTTATCCTTTTTCTCATAAGTTTGTACTAGTTCCTCTAGTTGTTTTAATACTTTCTAGAGCTTCCTGTAGCTCCTTCTTAACATTTTTGTCTTGCAAAACCATTTCCTCTTCTTCTAAAAATTGTTCATCACAACCCCCTCTATAATCATAACCCTCATTACTAGGGCTAACTAGGGTTTTCTTTCTTGTCTTATTAGCAACTGTAGACACCTAAAAATATCTCAATGGATCACATTGGCTAACTAACATCATTTCATCCTCAAATCCATCTTCTTTTCGCTTGTTTAATTAAATAAGCCTAATTATTTAATTAAATGCCTCATTTTCACCGATTAATCTAATTGACCTAATTGGGTTAATTCACCCCCTCTCACATTAACATTTCATCCGATTTAATTAAATAATGCAAATTATTTAATTTTAACCCTAAGTCCTCTTATTTAATTAAATAACCTAAACTATTTAATTAAATATCATATTTGCATCTCATTTTCATTAAATAAATCAATAATTTAATGAATATCCTCACATTTCTCATCTTGCACATTCAAATTTATTTTTAATGAACTAAATTGCTAATTTCCCCCTCATCCACTTACATAAGGAATATTCTCCTATTTTCCTACCAAAAAAGGTAATGATTACTCTAAACAAACTTTGAAACAACTTTTTAAAGTTGTTACAAAGTGTGTTTGTTTGCATGATTGTGAACCCTTGATCTTTTCTCGATCCATGTGATCTTTGATTCTCATCCATTGATGAGAATACTTTATTCATGTTTCATCCCCCTTTCATTTGTGACTATTGATAGATCAAATCAATCTCATCCATTTCTTTTTCATTTGATCTACATTAAATCAATTATTTAATGAATATCATTTAATTCCCCTAATTTGCATAATTGAAACTTTGTTTTAATTATCAAATTACTAATCCTTCCACTTGCAAGGGAATATTCCTCCTTTGCACATTCCTCCAAAAGGGGAATATTATCATGGAATATTCCTTCCCCTTTTGCACAATTAAACTTTGTTTTAATTTACAAAATATCCATTTCCTCACCCATGAGAATATTCTTTCTCCTCACTCATTTGAAAAATATAATATTCTTACAAAGCTTCATGTGCAAGTTAACTCAAAACTTCTTGTGCAAGTTAACTTGTGACCTCTTGTATAGGTCAAAAGTGTGTTTGTTTGAAGGAATATAATCCCTTGATTAAATCGCATCTTGCATTCTCACCCGTTGATGAGAATCCATGATCCATGCCTCCATCTTCTTTCCTTTTTGACCATTGATTAGATTTTTCAATCTTAGCCCTTCATTTTTCATTTGCTCTCCTATAAATAAAACACTATTTGGAGACAAATGGATCCATATTTTAACATCAAACTTATGTTGATAAAATAATTTGCACTTGCACCCACATTTAAATATATTTTAGCTTTATTTACTTGCATAGTAGCTTAGCTTCCATTAATGGCTTCCATGATAACATAGATGCATACGTTTATTTTATTTGTTAATTAGGATTTTAATCTTTTTAAGCTTGCATACATTTAGAGTAGATTTGCATACACCCATATCAATCATCTTAGCATAAACCATGTTAAAATAGTTTGCATCATATTCATTTAGCTTTAAATCTTGTTTTCATACACATCTATCAATAGTTTCATCAGTTTTCTTCAATAAAATTGATTGAAACAAGCTCATTATCCAAGGGATTGGGAAAGGGTCGCCATTCCACATCAATGTGACACCACTCCCCCAATAGAATAAGTTTCAATATCTTCAATTAGAGGTTTTTCAAGCTTTTATGATTTAGAATGTTAGTTTTAATGGCTTCTTTGTCTTTGTCTATAGTGAATGATCTTATTGGGATTGATGTTTAGTGCGTTAAATATGCCTCAAATTTGTATGGATTGGGTGTAGTTAACCTTCACTAATGTCATTGGTCACATTTTGGCACTAGAAGGAGGGCGAACTTTAATGTTTTGGGTGTTTTTTGGAGAAATTTTGGGTTTAATCTCTTAAATGCATGATTTTCCTTAATTTTTAATGAATTATACATGACTAATCTTGTTGAAAGGTTGTTGGGTTTTGAAGATCTCATGTTTAGCTTTCCAAAACATTTTATGATTTCAAAATTGATCATTTGAAGAATTATTCATTATCTCAATTTTTTTGTCCATGATTAATTTTACTGTTTTTTTTTTTAATTTGGGTTTAATCTCTTAAATGCATGATTTTCCTTAATTTTTAATGAATTCTACATGACTAATCTTGTTGAAAGGTTGTTGGGTTTTGAAGATCTCATGTTTAGCTTTCCAAAACATTTTACGATTTCCAAATTGATCAAGATTTGAGAATTTTTTAATTATCTCAAGTTGTTATAATCTAATTTTCTAAAACTGTTTCTCAAACACTTGAAAGGATAAAATGAATTAGCTTTCAAAGTTGGATAAAATTGAACCAAACAACCTCAAATTTGCTTTTAATTTTGACATGTTCTTTAATTTTTTTATTTCATCTGATTTCTAACATGTCTCTAACTTCTTGTTTTAGTTTTTTTGGGTTTTGCAGGTTTGGACAATACAACTTGAAGAAAAGAAGCATACTATTATCATTTGAACTATAATTGTAACAAGTGTTTCGACACTTTTGGGGCAATTATAACCCATTTGTAATTATTTTTTATTTCATGCTTTAGGACCACACTAGTTTTCAATTGGGTCTTAAAAAGAACGCTCAAACGGGACTAAAATTGAACCCACATTTCATCATTGTATTTTGGGTCTAAAATTGAACAAGGCAACTTAACATTTCGTTTGGTGCATAAAATGAATTCATCTTAGCTTTAGGGGTTAAAATTTATGAGTTTTTGTTGTGTTTTGATTTACAACATTGTTATTGGATGTGTATACAATTATCTCGTGCCACTTAGTGATCTTGAGAAATAGAAACATTCCTTAACACTTCACAAAATCACCTACATCTTTCATTTCGAATTAAAAATGAACCCTTTGCTAGAGTAGGGAAAAGGTGTGGTGTGTGTTCTCTTGTTTCATGCGAATGAGGATGATCAAACTACAAACGTATTTCCTTGCTATTTTTAATCTTTAGAGGGCCTTCCTCCTTCGAAAGGAGGGAATGACCCAAGCGGTAACAAGCTAAAGTCAAGCTCTTCCAAACCGCTATATAAATGTGTGGTTGCGATAAAAATTACGATCAATAGGAAGTGGTACGTGATAGCTCTCCCTTAGTATCTTTATGATGCAAAAATCCCTTGTTCTAAGGGTTGGGAGACCTCTCAAGGGAGTTTATCATAATATCCCTTGAACTGGAAGCCCTTATTATGAACCATTTTTTAGAATCCAAAATCCTTAATACGTGTTGGTGTAAGAACGATCATTCTGAAGCTGCCCCACATTTGTACTATTTGTTGTTGAAACACAAAAATCCTTAGGATCTTAGGATCTTCAATATTTTGAGATTTGGTGGTCTTGAGAAGTGTGTGTCATGGAGGGGAGCCAGTGTCGCCAAATCTCTAACTGTTTGCAATTTTTTAGTGTTTGGAGAAATCTGAGTGGGGACTCAACAAGTATGGCCATTTCAACCTAGGATTGCAAAGGATTGTGAGTCAGTTTAATACCTTTCTTGGATCTAAAACATTGAAACAAACATTCACGATCTTCCTCAAAATTTCAAACACTTTGGCCTAAATATGGATACCCCTTGAATTAGCCTTGATATTAATTCTTGTCCTAAGGATTTATATCCTTAGAAATTTCTCAATATCTTGACTTATATCTCAATCCATATTTTCCAAAGACAACATAGGCAATTATGGCTTCAACCTCATGATTCTCACAAAATGAACATTGTGAAAGTTATGATGTTTTGGACATAAATATTTTAGCTTGAAAGCATAATCTAGACAAGTGTTTGTGGTAAAATCAATTAACTTAAGCAAGATAACTTGACAATTTGAACCCACATGACCATTTGGAGATCGATCGCTCTCATTCAACAACCCAATTTTATAGGTCTTATCATTCAACCAAGCTTTGAATTTATTGAGGGAGAACAAACATATATCATTAGCAGTTTGAGAAGCTTCACTTTTGAATTCAAGGAAAAATCCAATCAATGGAGAATTGTTGCAACCATCTTAGATAAAGAAGAACAAAGAGCTGATATTTTTGCCAAAAGGCCTATATTACCACCCCCTACATGTCAATAAATATTTTCTTCTTCTCTAAATGATCTCTTGTAAAATAAAAATCCCCCAGATAAGTTTTATCAATCGTCATTACAAACTTAGGCACCTTAGTTCAAAAGCAATCAAAAATCGCACGTCAGCACTATACAAAAACATAAACAAATTGTTGGTGAACTTTTATGAACATGCACTAAGAAGACATCTAGACATGTATGCATTCTTTATGTGTCAATATCTAGGTCTTTTTCATGATAATCAACCTATCTAAAGCATTGGTCTTTTTTATGGTCTTGAACTTCTCTGAATGATCTATCACACAATCAAAATCCATAAGGGAAGATCTACATCCTACCATTATAGACATAGGCATCGTAATTAAAATTTTGGTAGGAAGTGAGTTGTAATACTTTATCACAATTGTAACCTCTTGTTAAGAAACTATTATGCTCGATCTAGGAGGAATGAACTAGATTTGCATAACCGCATCTATCCTCTCATTTAGGTCAACATTGGGTCTTTAGGATTTGAAATCTTTAGAGGTATAACATCATTCTCACTACCTTGGTCTTGGAAAATAAAGGTTCATTCTAAGTCAACATTGGGTCAAACATTTCATCCACCCCTTCATCAAATTTCATCCTTCACTTCATGAAACTTTTCAAAACTTTCGAACACACCAACACTTTTTGACTTCAACATCTATCAAACCAACCCCTAACTTGGATATTTTATATGTGAGATGTATCCTTTTCCATGTATTTGGCTAAGTTATTTATCATCTTTGAACTAGTTCATCTTGAAGGTCACGAGTCTACCCTAAAGATTCTCAAGTTCATAAATATCCTTTATCCTAACATCAAAACATCAAACTCAAGTCAAAAGTATTATCCCAAAATGTTTGCGAAGATCACTTTTAATATCACCCATATTTCCATTCCCCATTATCATCATTGCTCCAAAAAGACTTAAAGCGTCCCTTTTACCTAACTTTGAGTCAACTAGAGAGTTCAAACATTACAAATCTCAACATAAATCTCCCATAAGTGACCCAAAATTTATGGTAAAGACAAGATCACAATATAGGAGAATCATGGAGAAAACCAAAGTCACATTTACCTAAAGTGATCCAAATCCTCTAGAATTTGATCTGAGAATTCAAGTCACCCCATCACAACAACCATCATCTCCACCAGAACCATATGAGATAGAAGACATCACAAACAATCCCTTTGAGCTTACTAGGGAGGAAATCATGGAACATCAATCCTTTGAAAATATAGCTCTTATTTCCCCATCATTTGTTTCAAAAAATATGGCACAAGGATTCACAACTCCACCATCAAGAATAAATCAAACATCCACTCCTAGTCTTTCAATTGGCCTTGCCAAGGACTTTGGTCTAACTCTTCCATTTTAAATTAGTACACTTGTGGGTACCCTTGATACCAATCCTCCACCTCCAACAACCACTTGGACACCTACCTTTGGTGCTCCTCCCATTCCCAAAAATCCTAAGAAACCATATAAACCACTTGACCTTCATTACTCCACCACAACCTCCACATATCAAGGACACCCCTCTTCATCCATACCCATGAGTACCACAAGTGCGCCCACCATCACGCAAAGCAGTATGGACCAAGTGTCTCAAAATAGCACACAAGGGCATGCCAATACTATATCATAGAGTCAACCCTCAAGGAAGATAGGGACATCTTTTCCCAATCCTCCCATTGGTTCATCTATACCATTGGTGTCACAAAACACATCCACCCCATCCATCATCAACCCATCTCAAAACAATCCTTTGGCAATGAATCCCGTCAACATGAGTAATCCTTTGTCCACATCTCTAGCACAAGGAAATATTCACAACATTGGACAAGGTAACCTTTTCAATCAATCGACTTGTTGATGGTGTTTTCTGCACAACAACAACTCAAACAGAATATATAGTATCATATCTCTCTTGAAAGGTCAATCTCTATTGAAAAAGAGATAACCCCAAGGTCTCTCAGGTGTCAGGTCATGACTTGCAACAAAACAACTCAGTGATAAATGTGAAAATGTTGGTAATCACAAAGGGACCTTACAAAATAAATGTTGGAAACTCTAAACTTATCATATTTTGCAATATAATGATACTTGAATTCCTATTCTAACCAAAGCTCAAAGAAATAGCAAAAGATGAGGGTTTCATAGATCCTAAGATTAAGATTACTCCTAAGATCAACAATACTAATGATGAAATACTTGGAACAGACCAATCCCTCAAAACCAATTTCTACTTAACCCAGGCTATACCTACAATCTCACAGAAACAGTGCAATCTTCTAAGGAATTAAATATTTTTAGATCATAGACATTCATTCAATTGAACTGGATAAATGCCCATGATTGAACTAAGCACATAAATATCAGGTACAGGTTGACCTTGCACAAAAAACCCAAAATCAGGAAGCTGCCCAAAGTATAAACTAGAGATTGCTACAACACTCCAAGCACTAAATCACAAGCACTATCGAATCATTTAACTCTAAATCTAAAATTCATTCAAACATTTCCAAGAAATTTTAAAGATAAAATAAGAACCATGCAAGATTAATCAATTCAAAGAAGGCACGAATAATAACACAATGTGTTCACTTTCATTGAATCACCAGTAATAGCAACAATTTTGATATTATGTGCTACCACACTTGCTTGAAATATGACTACCTCCTAACTCTAATCTTCTAGTTTGTCTTCTATCTAATTCTAACAAACTAACCAACCTGTCTAACCCCTTTCAGAAGATGCAAAATGCCATACATATAGAGATACCTCTCACGCGAGCCCAAGCTAGGGTTACAAAGAACGTCAGCCACCAACCCCATCGGCACTGGATAGGTTGCAATAAATTTCCACCCTACATTGAATGAATGAGGCACCCCCTTCAGATCAGCCTTGGATCTCGACAAATCTTGATTCATACTGAATAAACCCTGTGGGTTACTTCCACCATTAATGTTTCACCCACATGACACAGAAGAACGATAACGTGCACGCAATGTGAGTTTGAATATGGGTCGTTGATCAATAGCTGAGTTGGGCATCACGGACGACTCTGATCAAGTCAAACCAATTTGAATTTTCCATGTCATGTCCAAATCAGATGAATGTTCGATGAGAAAACCTTCCGTGTACGAATGGGTTCTACTTACCCATGGCCGCAAAGTGTACCTAGTTGTATCCCGTGGATCTCGCAATATCTTCAAAGTACGCTCATCCTTCCTTCAGCCCTGACAGAAAAAACCTGCCTAATCCAGCCTACATTCAAAAGGGCAACAATTAGTATTCATTATAGCATCAAAATCCAAGTTAATCCATCAGAATCCCCAAGCTAAGGCAACCACGTGCAAGCCCAGGCGGAAGCAGGACCAAAACAAAACAGAAGGGAAAAAAATAGGCGGAGGCGGAACCAAAATAGGTGGAAGCGGAACCAAAACAGGCAGAGGCAGAACCAAAACAAGTGGAGGCAAAAACAAAATAGGTGGAGATGGAACCAAAACAAAATAGAAGCAAAAAAAAAATAGGTGGAGGTGGAACCAAAACAAAACATAAACCTTTTTAAAGTTTCAAGTTCGGTTCCCACCCTGGTTCTAATTCCAGTGAAAGAAAGGAGGCAAAGGAAAAAGGAAAACCAAAGAAGACCCAAGGGAGGAAACCAACCCAAAGGTCGAACAAGGAAGAAAACAAGGACACAAGAAGTGGAGTCAGAACCAGAATCGGAACTGAAACATGAACCTTGTGAAGGTTCCAAGTTTAGTTCCCATCTCGATTCTGCCTCCGATGAAAGGAAAACAATTGAGGAAAAAGGAAAAACCAAGTGGACCTAAGGGAGGAAACCAACCCAAAGGTCGAACAACAATGAAACAAAAAAGGCACGCAGGCAAAACCGGAATGAGAATGGAAACTGAACCATAAACTTTGTGAAATTTCAGAGTTTAGTTTCATCCTGAGTCTAAACTCGCCAAGCAAAGGAAACAAAGTCTTAGGAGGAAAATAACAACTCCTAAGACCCAAACAAAACACCAAGGACAAACAAAGGGAAAGGGAACCCACTTCCAAAGAGGACATCTGCAAGACTCCTTAACCACTCAGAACTCAAAACAAGGGTACTTTGCAACCAAGACAAGCATATAGGAATAGTGCAAAGTAACCAAAACCTAGGAGCAAAGGACCACAACACCAAAGACCAAAATCTCAAGATTTTCAAAGATAAGCCCAAAAGGCATGGCCACAGAAAAGAGCCAAAAGACTAGGCAAATGAAGGTCCCTACTTTCAGTAAGGCGTGTGTGCAAAAAATGCACAACAAATGGTGACTCCGCTTGGGAAATGCTCTAGAGCATTTCAATGACAAACTGGAATCAAGAACCCAGAATCTCTGATTTTAACCCAAGCATCGGGTTACCTATGGAAAAGGTTTTAGAAATAAAAAACAAGCAAACCTTTCCTATACCAGGGTCAAAGTGTGTGTGTATGCATTCATTTCCCTTTCCTTAGTTGTAATAGGGACCAAACTTAGTCTGATAGGGCTAAATAAGGATTCCAACTCCAAAAGCAACCTGGATATAGCCTCATTGTCAGTCAGGAATCCATAGCCCCGATGAGGTTATCACTATGACCCTCCCTAACATAGCTCTACTGCCAGTCAGGCATCCATAGCCCCGGTAGAGATACTAGGATACCCCTGATAAGGTGAATATTTTGTTTGAGTTTCAATATTTTCTCTTTTTCTTTTCTTTTTTGATATTCTCTTTGAGATCCTTAAACTTTCCTTTTCACCTTGAAAGAAATGAAGCCCACACTCAGGGATGAGAAGCACAGTGGCACTGGAGTAGAATATAAGATTTTTCACCCAGTCAAACTTCATAAAGATCATATGCAACCTTGGAATCCTTAAGATTTGTGTGAAAATATGAGACCTAAATATATTCCAGAATTTGACTTAATCAAGTCACTCCAATCCCAAGCATATGCAACATCAGATGAAGGAATTCTACCAGTTCAATTGATTCTGAAAAGATGACCAGAGTTTGTAAAAGGAAATCCCTAGAACAGCCCCTAGCAAGCAGCCAGTTATACAAATGTGATGGACCCAGAAAAAAGCAAGAAAACCCAAAGCAAGAGCAGAGCAAAAAGAAAAAACCAACCGAAGCAAACCTACTCTAACCAAAAGCATAAAACAAGCCAAGAAAACAAAAGAGACCCTAATCTAACCAAAGCAAAAATAGAAAAATAAAAAGGAAACCTAATCTACCTATGCACAATGAAAGAGTTGTAAACAGCTCATGACCAAAAATAATGCTTCAAATACTGCCCATTGATAGGCAGTGGGATATCTTCTCCAATGAGGGTTTTCAAATGAAGAGAATTATCTCCCAGAATCTCTGCAATTTGATAAGGGTCAAGCGATTCAAATAAGAACCATGCAAGATTAATCAATTCAAAGAAGGCACCAATAATAACACAATGTCTGCACTTTCATTGAATCACCAATAATAGCAACAATTTTGATATTTTGTGTTACCACACTTGATTGAAATATGACTAACTCCTAACTCTAACCTTTTTCTCTAATCTTCTAGTCTATCTTCTATCTGATTCTAATGAACTAACCAACCTATCTAATCCCTTTCAGAAGAGGTGAAATTTCATACATATAGAGATACCTCCTGTGTGAGCACAAGCTAGGGTTACAAAGAAGGTTGGACACCAACCCCATCGGCCCTGGACAAGTCGCAATAAATCACCACCCTGCATTGCATGAGGCGCCCCCTTCAAATTGGCCTTGGATCTCGACAAATCCCTATTCAGACCGAATAAACCCTGCGGGTCACTTTTTCCATTAATTTTTCACATGCGCAACATAGAAGAATGGTAACGTGAACACAATGTGAGTTTGAATATGGGTCACTAATCAATAGCTAAGTTGGGCATCACGAACAACTCTAATCAGGTTAAACTAGTTTCAATTTTCCATGTCACGTCCAACTCAGATGAATGGCCAATGAACAAACCTTCCATGTACAAAAGGGTTCTACCTACGTGCGGCCGCAAAGTGTACCTGGCCATATCCTGCAGATCTCACGATATCTTCAAAGTACACTCACCCTTCCTTCGGCCCTGACAGTAGCAACCTGCCCGATCTAGCCTGCATTCAAAAGGGCCACAATTAATATTCATTATAGCATCAAAATCTAATTTAATCCATCAGAATCCCCAAGCTAAGGCAACCACGTGCAAGCCCAGGTGGAAGCGGAACCAAAACAAGATGGAAACAGAACCAAAACAAAACAGAAGGGAAAAAAAATAGGCAGAGGCGGAACCAAAATAGGTGGAAGCGGAACCAAAATAGGCAGAGGCAGAACCAAAACAAGTGGAGGCAAAAACAAAATAGGCGGAGATGGAACCAAAATAAAATAGAAGCGAAAACAAAATAGGTGGAGGTGGAACCAAAAAAAAACATAAACCTTTGCAAAGTTTCAAGTTCGGTTCCCACCCTCGTTCTGATTCCAGTGAAAGAAAGGAGGCGAAGGAAAAAGGAAAACCAAAGAAGACCCAAGGGAGGAAACCAACCCAAAGGTCGAACAAGGAAGAAAACAAGGACACAAGAAGTGGAGCCGGAACCAGAATCGAAACTGAAACATGAACCTTGCGAAGGTTCCAAGTTTAGTTCCCATCTCGATTCTGCCTCCGATGAAAGGAAAACAACTAAGGAAAAAGGTAGACCCAAGTGGACCTAAGGGAGGAAACCAACCCACAGATCGAACAATAATGAAACAAAAAAGACGCGCAGGTGGAACCGGAATGAAAACGGAAACTGAACCATAAAATTTGTGAAATTTCAGAGTTTAGTCTCATCTTGAGTCTAAACTCGCCAAGCAAAGGAAACAAAGTCTTAGGAGGAAAATAACAACACCTAAGACCCAGACAAAACACCAAGGACAAACAAAGGGAAAGGGAACCCACTTCCAAAGAGGACATCCGCAAGACTCCTTAACCACTTGGAACTCAAAACAAGGGTACTTTACAACCAAGACAAGCATTTAGGAATAGTGCAAAGTAACCAAAACCTAGGAGCAAAGGACCACAGCACCAAAGACCAAAATCTCAAGATTTTCAAAGATAAGCCCAAAAGGCATGGCCATAGAAAAGAGCCAAAAGACCAGGCAAATGAAGGTCCCTACTTTCAGTGGGGCATGCATGCAAAAACTGCACAACAAGACTCAAGGTCCTAGTATTTCATTATCATGGAAAAATCTAATGACATCATCCTCATCTTTCCCTATGGTCCCCTTCACTATGAAAAATCAAATGGGACCTCAAACTTACATTCCTCCACCTCAATCCACCATCTAACAAGGAATTTTAAACCAAGGGAACTACCAACCTCTCATCACCAACTCACAACCCATCCAAAACATCAACACCCACAATCCATCGCAAGTGTCCCAACAACCAACTGGTCCTACATTGCAAGTTCATACCTTAGCCTTACAGCAAGCACAACAAGCTTATCAGCAAGTTGTCCAACAATAGAAACAACAACAAGTAGCCTTAATGACACAACAACAATAGCAAGCAAACTTATTAGCACAACAATAGCAACAATAAAAAGAAACCTTATCCACACAACAACAACAAGCAACCTTAGTTGCACAAAAAAAACAACAGCAAGCAACCTTAGCCGTACAACAACAACAACAACAACAGCAACAACAACAACAATAGAAAGCCTATCACACATCCTTAGTAGCACATCAATAATAAGAAGCCTATCAAGAATCCTTAGTAGCACAACAACAACAATAGGCCTAACAAGAAGCTCTCATGGTGTAGCAACAACATCAAGCTCAACAGTTGGCCCTAGTGGTGCAACAACAACAATAGGCCCAATAGCAAGCCATCACGGTGCAACAACAACAAGAAACCTTACTAGCTTAGCAGTATTCCCAATATCAACAACAACAACAACAATAACAAAGTTTCTACTATAATCCTCAATAGAACATTGTCAATACAAATGCATTAGGAACATATACATCCAAACCTCAATCACCTTCACATAACCTCATGCCACCATACACCCCATACAACACACCATTGTATCAGAATCCCAAATACAACTCATCCATCATCCCACCATATGTTCCTCCACCAAACCTACAAGACGATTTGGAATTGCAATTTAAGGTGCTATCCCAAGAAATACAGGACCTTCGAATGGGAAAGACTAAGAAGCCCCATACATAGAATCTATGTCCTTATCCATTTGATAGAAACATCACAATGGTGCCATTCCCTCCCAGATTTGAAATCCCCAAATTTGATAAATACAAAGGGAGAGGAAGTCTTGTGGAACATGTCAAATAATTCAATATGATGTGTATGCAAGTGGCCTACATCGATTTGATGCACCTTCCCTCGAAGTTTAATAGGTCCTACCATGGATTGGTTTTCTCATCTACCTCCTGGTATCAAATTTTTTTAAGAAATCACTGATAAATTCATCAATCACGTCTCCTTCAACCTTGACATGGATGTTAGTCTAGAAGAGTTGTATACTCTCAAACAAACCAAAGGAGAATCTTTCACCAATTTCTTGCAACAATGGAGACAAAAATCTAGTAAGAGCAAGTGGACCCTTCCAGACGAACAAGAAGTGAGAATAATCATAGCAAATATGGATCCCAATCTCTCTTTCTACTTGAAAATGCAGTGCATCACATCCTATGATGAGATTTTCCCTAGAGCCCTTAACATTGAATGAGTTGTAATATCATAGGGAAATACTCAATCTTACAACTGCCCATCAACCAATTCAAATGACAAGCCTCTTGTCTAGGCTAAAAAAATAAATGTGACAAATGATGGTCTGGTAGATGCTAAGGTAGTCCTAAGTGCTCCTAGACCCAATAAAAATCAAGTTGCTAACATTCAACCAACTGTGCAACAAACAACACCCCATCAGAACCATCAAATCAACAATGTCGAGACACAACAAAGGAGAACTACCAACAAGAACAAATATCCTAAATACAAGTACACACAATTATCTAAACCTATCGAAACCATCATGAAAAATTTGGTAGAGTCAAACTTAATAACACTTCCTAACTTTGAAAACTACCAAGAACTGCAAGACGAACCATCTTGGTACAATGAGAACAATCCCTATGACTTTCACAAAATCAAAGGGCACAAAATGAAAGATTGCATGAGGCTCAAAAACATTATCCAAGATCCCATAGAGAATGACACCATATCTGTTGAAGTACGAGTCGAGAATTAGGATCTTAAGATATACAAGAACCTTATGTTAGATCATAGCAAAGGGAATAATAACCGAAAAGCTAAGGATTATACAAACATTCAACATACCTATTCCAATGTGGTAGCTTCCTGTGATAGTGTCATCACTGTTGTCACCATTATAGGTCCTAGTGTGGAGTGTGGGATCACCACACGACATGGAAAAATCACCATCCAAGGAGTCCCATCTCAATCTAGGGCACAACCTACTTTACCAATATCAAATCCCAACAAATACAATCTCCTAGATCAACTTAAGAAAACCCCCGCACAAATATCCATCTTGGAACTATCAAGGCTATCACCCACACATAGGGAAATCTTATAGAAAGCATTGTCAAAGTCATCTGTCCCTAAAAATATTGATATGGATCGATTTCAAGCTATGGTAGGACATATCGCTAATCACCTTCTCACATTCTCAGAACAAGACCTACCATCTCAGCCATCTCATAACCATTCTTTGCATCTTGAGCTTTTCATTCATAAAAATAAAGTCAAAAGAGTCTTAGTCGATGGAGGTATTGGTCTGAAAATTTGTACCCTTTAGTTAATCAAGCACCTAGGCTATTCAGAGGATACTATTGAGAAAGCAAAGAGTACCACCATCAGAGCATACGATGACCAACAACAAGTATCACAAGGCATCATTGCCCTACCCATCCAAGTGGGACCTATCATTGTAGAAACTACATGCCAAATGTTAGACCTTGATCTTCCCTATAACATCTTTCTTGGTCGACCATGGATCCATGCCTTCAAAGTCGTAGCTTTGACCTATCATAAATGTGTAAATTTTCCTTTTGAGGGTCAAGAAATTACCATCCATGGAGATCATGAGCCTTTTTACTACTGAAAAAATCTTGAGGCCAAGTTCTATAAAATACCCCAAGTACCAAAGAATGATGAAGGGCCTACATCATCTACCTCATTTGTTCACCCATCATCCCTTGCATCTACCTCAGAAACAAAAACACCTATTGTGCATAATATACCTGAAATCAAAGCACTGATCCAGGATGATGGTTGTGGAAGCTATAAACTAATGAAGGACACTTTTGTGTTGGGGGAGCTACCTATTTCTCCCAAGTCACATGGAAAACCCACGGCTAGAAATGAAGCACCTAAAACCATCAAGATGGAAGCTACCACCTTCACCAAGTGGGGGGATTTAAATCAATAAGATATCTATGAGGAGGATGTCTCAAAACTCCTCTATCAAGATGAATGACCTATCCCTATTCTTCCTATGGAAGATGATAACAAAGGCTTGCAGCTCATGTAGAATTGGGAATACAACAAGAATGAGAAACTAGGGAAAAATAACAATGGTTTTCTAGAACCTATCGTTCATGAGAAACAACTAAAGAATCTTGGCTTACCTTGTACAACTAGCAAGGTTACCCTTATCAGTAAAGGTATTCTAGTTAAACAAGTTGAGGCTTCCTCTTGGTTACCTCCATCATGTGATACCACCTTAGATGAATTCCCCCTTGATGTAGGTGATCTATTTGAGAACAACTCTCTTTTCATGATATCTATATCATCCTTCACCCCGAGCAATCGACCAACTAAAATATGCTTAGTATACCCACAACTTATCAACCTATACCAACAAGGATCATTGATTCTAGATTTATTTGAAAATGATGAAGTGATACAAAATTCATGGGACCCCATGACAATTTACCATGGGCATATCACAAAGCAGGTTTTGAAATAGAACTAGACACAAGGGTATACTATGGGGAGACGATTGAATCCTTCAGTCGCAAAATTGATGAAATGCAACTAACATGCATATCTTTGAGTGAAAACCACACTATGGTGCTCTGTGATCCCAAAATGGTAAAAATAAAGGACATATCCGAGGGTGAAAACCTCTTTGATTTTCCCAAGGATGATGGATTCAATCTCCCCCTTAGTGCAATGCATCTAGAGAAGTCAGCAGTGCTAGCAGAAAAGGCCACCCTAGTCAATGTGGGAACAGAAAAAGCACCCAAGATCACTTTCTATGTCAAATCCTTGTTGGATGAAGAACAAAAGAACCTAGAAGCATTTCTGAAAGAGCGAAGAGCTAAATTTGCATGGTCATACACAAATATGCTAGGGCTTGATCTAGAAATAGTTGGGTATCATCTAGTAGTCTATCTTGAAGCCAAGCAAGTAAAGCAAAAACTAAGGAATATGCACCCTCATATAGCACTCTTGGTGAAACTTGAATTACAAAAGCTTCTTGATGTTGGATTCATTCGACCAATAGACTATCTTGAGTAGGTTTCAAACCTGGTACTAGTCTCAAAACCCACTGGGGCATCATAATCTACACTGATTTTAAAGACTTAAATAAAGCATGCCCAAAGGATGATTTTCCTCTTCCTAACATCAACCTCATTATGGAATTAACAGTTGGGCATTAAATGCTATCACTCATGAATTTTTTTCAGGCTATAATTCGATCATGATCGCCAAGGAGGATCAACATAAAACTACATTCACTTGTCCATAGGGAACCTATTGTTGGAACGTGATGCCATTTGGGTTAAAGAATGCAGGAGCAACCTATCAAAGAGAAATAACCCTCATCTTTCATGAAATGATCCACAAAACAATCAAAGATTATGTGGATGATATTTTGGAAAAATCAAAGAAAATAAGTGAGCACATACAAGTCTTAAGACCCATCTTCGACAGGCTTGAAGAATACAAGGTGTGACTGAATCCAAAAAAGTGTGTCTTTGGGGTTACATCAGGGAAACTTCTTGGCTTTATCATCTCACAAAGAGGGATAAAAATTGATCCAAAAAAGGTAAAATCCATCCTTGACATGGAACCACCACAAACACTAAAGCATATGAGAGGATTACAAGGAATATTGCAGTCTATCAGAAGGTTCATAGCGCAACCATTAGATAAAATCCACCCCTTTTCGCATCTTCTCCACAAAGGAATAACTTATAAATGGGATGAGAAATGTGATAAAGCTTTCCAAAAGATCAAGGACTACTTATTGACACCTCCATTGTTAATTTCATTGATACCAAACAAACCATTGATCTTATATATCTCAGCAATATCAGCAGCACTAGGAGCTCTTCTAGCACATGATGAAAACGGAAAGGAAAGAGAACAACAGGACATTGGTGGGCTATGAAATGAACTAATCACCCATTGAAAAAGCATGCCTAGCAGTGGTTTTTGCTTCACAAAATTCATACACTACATGATGTCACATCAAATCAAACTTATTGCAAAGATCGACCCATTGAGATACATGTTATCTAAAGCAACTCTTACTGGGTGAATGGCCAAATGGGTGATGATCTTAACTGAGTTTGACATAGAGTATGTGGAGCACAAGGAAATCAAAGGAAAAGTGATCGTAGAACAACTAGTAGATGCACCTATCTATGCAAAGAACCCCTTGATATCTAAGTTTCCTGATGAATCAATGTTCCTAGTCAATCTCATAGATCAATGGAAGATGTACTTTGATGGATCGTTCACCCAACATGGATCAAGAATGAGTATTATTTTCATCACCCCTCAAGTTGAATGCATTCTAAAGTCATACAAGTTATCATTTCCTTGTACTAACAACATTTTTTAGTATGAATCCCTAATCATAAGTCTAAGAATAGCAGTTTAGTGGCAGATACAAGAGATGAAAGTCTATGGGGACTCAGTTGGTTATCAATCAAGTCAATGATGACTATCAAACTAAGGATGATAAGCTCACTAATTATAAGAAGATGGTAGAGAATCTCAAGGACCTTTTTATAGAAATAACTTTTGAGTAGATTCCTCGTATGAACAACCAAGTAGTAGATGCTATGGCGATAATCGAATCATTGTTATACATGTTGAACAACGTCCTTCAATGTGAATTCTTGGTAGAACAACTTCTCATACTAAGTTTTGAAATCCCTGAATCTAAATTCGTGTTTGTCATTGTTGGTCCTAGATCCCCATGGTATCATGACATATTTATCTACCTTAGCAGAAGAACTCTCACATCTGATATCACCTCCAACTTTAAAAAGACCTTTGTCAAAAAGGCATCCCGATTCATGATCCTAGGTGATACCCTTTATCGTCAAAGCATCGAAGGAACATTACTACGATGTCTTAACCAAGAAGAAGACTTAACCACTTTAATATAAGTACACGGTGGAATATGTGGTTCCCATTCTAGCGGTATGACTTTAGCTAAGAAACTGTTGAGGACGAGGTACTATTGACCAACCATGGAAAGGGAAGCTCATCAGTATGTGCAAAAATGTGTCTAGTGTCAATAGCATGGAGATATTATCCATGCTCCAACTCAGGAATTACAACCGATGATTACACCTTGGCCTTTTCCATAGTAGGGACTTGACCTCATAGGTAAAATCACTCCAACCTTATCCAATGGCCACAATTTTACCATAACATCCACTGAGTACTTTACCAAGTGGGTTGAAGCCATTCCTATGACCTACATAATAGGGAAGCAAATTACCAAGTTTATCCTAAATTACCTAATCTGTTGTTACGATGTTCCGCAAACCCTTATCTTTGACAACAGAACACTCTTCAAAATTTGGGATGTGAAAGAGCTATGTCAAATATTCAACGTCCAACACTGATTCTCTACCATGTATTATCCCTAGGGAAATAGTCAGTTTGAGGCTACAAACAAGACCATCCTTAAAATCCTCAAGAAAATGGTCAATAAAGTTGGTCATGACTGGCATCTACGGTTAAATCCCGCTCTTTGGGCCTATCAAACCAGTATCTGCACACTCATAGGTGCAACCACTTTTCCTTTGGTCTATGGATCAGAAGCCATTTTTCCTATTGAGGTTGAGCTCTCATCACTATGTCACTGCAAAACTTGATCACCGATGAAGAATACAGACTCTCTCAGCTGAATGAGCTAGAATTCCTAGACGAGCATCATCTTGATGCCCTCAATCACTTGCAAGTATATCAAAACTAACTGAAACAGAGCTATAACAAGAAGATCAAATGTTGGTCTTTCCAGGTAGGGGATCTTTTCCTAAAATAGGATTAGAAGAATCTACAAGATCAGGACAGTAAAGGAAATTTTGAGCCTAACTGGTCGGGTCCCTTTGTTGTCATAGCAAGCTATGGATCATGGGCATATCAGCTATCAACACCTGAAGGTGAACCCTTGCAAGAGCCAACTAACAACCTACATCTCAAGAAGTTTTACGCCTAGGATTGAAGGGTGTAAAATCTGAAAATACAAAAAATGATCAAAATCCAAAAAAAAAAAGAAAAAGTAAAGAAAAAAAATGGTCCTCCAGTGAAAACCACTTTGGTGGCACTTTGGGAAAGTACCTTGGTGAAAACCTGGAAAACAAGTGCCTCGTGTAAATAAAGCACCTCCATCTATTCTATGACTCTTTATCCTATCATTCTCATCGTCCATCCATCACCTCATCATTCATCCTATTTATTCCATCACCCATTCGCGTCCTTATCACAACTTGATGTTGTGAAGTATCGTATCCCATTTAGTACTACTTGGCATATTCCTAAGGTCATTTTTTCATGCCTATATCGAGGTATTCTATTGTGTCACACTGGGGGAAATTCATTGTGAATCATATCGAGTTCTTGTATATCTTAAGTTTATTTGGAAATCTCATCAAAAATCCCAAAATCATTCATAAAACGTTCATAAAAAATCCAAAAACATCAAAATCCTATACAAATAAAATCCAAAAACATTCTCAAAATTGTAAAGGAAAAATCCAAAACATCCAGAAAATATCAAAATCCCTAAAAAGGTCAAAAATTGAAAATCTAAAAATAGATCCCTTATCAAACTACATCGTCTCTAAGCTTGAACATAGGCAAGACCATTGATGTGCCCCCGAGACACCCTAGATCAGTCCTTTAGGAGTCCATCATAATAAACTACCATTTCCATTAGTTGTTCATATCTCATCGATAATAAGTCAAGTCGGTCGAACTACGTGGTATTTGTGTGTATCACGTAGGCAAGGCTTATCTTTGATCAACCCCCGAGGCCCCTAGGATAGGTCTTTTAGGTTAGGTTCTTGCTCGAACTCTCGTAAAATCTTAAACATTTGGAAAATCTTAGAAAACCCTAAACAACCTCAAATAATCAAAAACCAAGACATTCACATAAACTTTAAAAAAAAACCAAAAACAGCCTCAAAACTTTTTTTAAATACCAAAAACATTAAAAAAATCCAAAACCACCCATCTCATCTCGCTTTCACCCACAATAAACCTTCATCCATAATAAATCGATCATCACCTTCACCCTTTGGCGAAAGAAGTAGAAAGCAAGTATAGCAAGTTGTCAAGTGAGAACTTAAGTGTCAAAATCTAAAGTCTAGATCATAGGTAAATATGTCAGTGAAGTTTGTATCAAGGGCTTATCATAAAGCACATCATCATCCTAACATCAAACAACCATCTGATCAACATGTCCTAGGATGTATCCTTCTTGCAATGGACATCAGTATCAAAAATCACCTTAGCTATATTTAAACTGGCAAGAGATATAGATATCACTGACTGTTTGTCTTTGATATTTTCTTATGATTTATCTTAATGGCCCGTTCTGAGGACCTCTCAATGATTTCTATCAAAATGATTTAGAGAGAAAGGAATGGGGCATCGATCATTATCTTTCATTTTATGTGCTTGTGGGTATTCTTGTAAAATAATCTTGGCACATACTTGCTTAGTTGTGTGTAGGGAAGTTATTCGGAGTACATTGTTGACTATTACGTATGCTTTGGTCCAATATATTTTGAATTTCTAAACTACATTCCAATGAGGTTTTTGTATGTCAAGATGTGAACAAGAACTATCCTATCTATTTGCATAGTCAAATTCCATTACACTAGATACAACACCATCCTGGTTATCAATACCTTGATGCATTGTTTCTATGTGTTATATCAAGCAATAAGGAATGATGGAAAATCCCAATCCTAGGATATGAGAAAATCATCATCATCATCATTCATTTCTCCTCACTATCTCTAATAAATTCTCGATGTATCATAGACTTGTTGGATCTTTTGAAGTAATCAATCTTTCAAAATCAATGGTCAATCCATCCATCCATCTTATTCTTGTTATTCTTCTATCTTTACTAACAATTCTATCCAAGTATTGAATATGTGTGATATATCAAAATATACATAACCGATGACTGTCTATACATCCTAAAATCTGTCTACATCAATATCTGAGATAGCAAGCCAACAATCCCTCTTCCATTGGGGTACAATAGGGCATCTATATCATCTTCAACTCAACAATTTGAAAAGTTGCAACTCTTTGATTCAAAACAAACCTAAATTATGAAGCACCTCAAGCATAAGTTTTATTTTCACCTATCATGAGCCCGATTGGAACACTTTATTCTATGATTGATCTCTTGAGGGGGAAACCAACCATCTTTTGATCATATTGATATCAAATCATCTAATAAATTTTGTTCCTAGCCTTGCTAGAAAATCTTGATCAAATTTATCAAATCAACCATCATTGGGATATATCGTTCCTTATCAATCCTCATGTTATTCAACAAAATCCTTGCATTGTTGTGAATCCTCAACAATGTTCTCAATCAATCAATCAGATCAATCAACTTTAGCTTGGCTATCAACATCTCAAAGAGATCATCGATATCCGTTTCTGCATCAAAATCAGCATCGGCCTTGAACCAACGCAACGAGTACATTGCTTCAAACAGGGGCAAAATGTAGACACCTAAAAATGTCTCGATGGATCACATTGGCTAACTAACATCATTTCGTCCTCAAATCCATCTTCTTTTCACTTGTTTAATTAAATAAGCCTAATTATTTAATTAAATGCATCATTTTCACCTATTAATCTAATTGACCTAATTGGGTTAATTCACCCCCTCTCACACTAAAATCTCATCTGATTTAATTAAATAAAACAAATTATTTAATTTTAACCCTAAGTCCTCTTATTTAATTAAATAACCTAAACTTTTTAATTAAATATCATATTTGCATCTCATTTTCATTAAATAAATCAATAATTTAATTAATATCACATTCCTCATCTTTCACATTCAAATCTAGTTTTAATCAACTAAATTGCTAATTTCCCCCTCATCCACTTGCATAGGGAATATTCTCCTATTTTTCTCCAAAAAAAGGTAATGATTACTCCAAACAAACTTTGAAACAACTTTTTAAAGTTGTTGCAAAGTGTGTTTGTTTGCATGATTGTGAGCAATTGATATTTTCTTGATCCATGTGATCTTTGATTCTCATCCATTGATGAGAATCCTTTATCCATGTTTCATCCTCCTTTCATTTGTGACCATTGATAGCTCAAATCAATCTCATCCATTTCTTTTTCATTTGATCTCCATTAAATCAATTATTTAATGAATATCATTTAATTCCCCTAATTTGCATAATTGAAACTTTGTTTTAATTATCAAATTACTAATCCTTCCACTTGCAAGGGAATATCCCTCCTTTGCACATTCCTCCAAAAGGGGAATATTATCATGGAATATTCCTTCCCCTTTTGCACAATTAAACTTTGTTTTAATTTCAAAATATCTATTTCCTCACCCATGAGAATATTCTTTCTCCTCACACATTTGAAAAATGGAATATTCTTACAAAGCTTCATTTGCAAGTTAACTCAAAACTTCTTGTGCAAGTTAACTTGTGACCTCTTGTACAGGTCAAAAGTGTGTTTGTTTGAAGGAATATAATCCCTTGATTAAATCTCATCTTGCATTCTCACCTGTTGATGAGAATCCATGATCCATGCCTCCATCTTCTTTCCTTTTTGACCATTGATTAGCTTTGTCAATCTTAGCCCTCCATTTTTCATTTGCTCTCTTATAAATAAAGCACTATTTGGAGACAAATGGATCCATCTTTTAACATCAAACTTATGTTGTTAAAATCATTTACACTTGCACTCACATTTAACATCGTTTTAGCTTTATTTACTTGCATATTAGTTTAGCTTCCATTAATAGCTTCCATGATAACATAGATTCATACATTTAACTTATTTGTTAATTAGGTTTTTAATCTTTTTAATCTTGCATAAATTTAGAGTAGATTTTTATACACCCATATCAATCATCTTAGCATAAATCACGTTAAAATAGCTTGCATCATATTCATTTAGCTTTAAATCATGTTTTCATACACATCTAGATCAATGGTTTCATCTATTTTCTTCAATAAAACTGATTGAAACAAGCTCATTATCCAAGGGATTGGGAGAGGGTCACCATTCCACATCAATGCAACACCACTCCCCCAATAGGATAAATTTTAATGTCTTAGATTAGAGGTTTTTCAAGCTTTCATGATTTAGAATGTTAGTTTTAATGGCTTCTTTGTCTTTGTTTACAGTGAATGATCTTATTGGGATTAATGCTTAGTGGGTTAAATATGCCTTGAATTCATATGGATTAGGTGTAGTTAACCTTCACTAATGTCATTGGTCACAATAGCAAATACATCTTTTGAGTTTGACTCAGAGGTGGTAGATATATACCACTTTCTCTTTGTAGGCACATGTACATTCTCATAGGCTTTTCCTTTCATTTATGAATTAGTTTAAACCATCATAACATCTTCTTCATGTTGTCCTTTGTCCCTTGTTTCCTCCTCTGGTTTCTCTATACTTCCTCTCATAACGCCTCTTTTTCAAACAGCATGAACGCTTAGGTGGGGTAGATTTCCTTTCTTGTGTACCCTTCTTTTTCTTCTATACCTTAGAAGGTGTGGATGAACTACCTCTCTTTTTCCTTGTCCTGAGTGTTTTAGAGGAAGATGGAGTCTCTTTTGTTGCAAGTTGGCTAGTGACTTCATGTGGTAAATATTGCATTTTTTTCCTCAGGTTCACATTGGTTGCAGATAGGTGAAGCCATAGGTGAAATAGGAGGGGTTTTTCTCATAGACCTAGTAGGTGCTTTTAGGGCCTCTAGCACTGCAGGTTCCTTGGGGATATGATTAATGTCTTGACAAGCTACAAAATTCTCCCAAGACATCTAGGGATGATGAATCCTGGGACTCTTTTTTACTAACAAGGTTATCAGACAATAATGTGACAAGGCTAAATAATTTTGCTTCCTCTAATATTCTGATCCTATTCTTTTGAGAAAATTATAAAAATAATTGGGCACATTGACCAATAGATTTTTACGAAGATGACTTAACAACTTAAAATGAACAGTATACAATAGAGATAGTCTACCATCACATGTAATGTACTTAATGTTATAAGAGGCACAAAAGGCCCATACCCATGGCAATGGTAGTCTCTTAGTACCTTGTGATGAGGAGTCAAGGTTCTCTCTTGTCTCTTTGAACTCTTCCCTAGTTGTAACTGCATTTTCTCAAGCAAGGAACTCAGCTCCAACCCTTGGTAGACCTGAAACTTGGGCAATTGTGACACCTGATGCATCCACCTTCAACTCTTTGATTGTGGCCTCATCAAATTGTAATGTGGTTGCAACTTGCCTCATCATTACTTCATCAATTTTAGGAAGTAGTCCAACCATCCAACCCTTGTAAAAATGGGTAGACATAATGTGTCCTCCAATATTTGTTTGTGGGATGATGACTCTCTTCGGATAATGTCACCTTCCATGGTGAAATACTCTACCTTGCTCAATTCTCTAGAAATTCAGCTCAATTTTAATTTAGTCACCTTCAAACCCTGTCTGTTATGTTACACTCACATGCACGTTTCTACTGTAGCTGCAACTATTACATCCTTTTCTCTTTTGTGTCAACTTAATTCAGATTGGGCTCAAATTAGCTCAGAATCTAGGATATGGAATTGACAACTAAAATTAATAGCAAAAGGTTGCAAGTGCAAAATATATTAAGACAAAAAGGGTTTGTATGTCTACTTCTACATTTGGCTTTTGGTGGTGAAAAACTAAAAAAATTGGCTGATATATTACCCCCCAAATTAAGTGTTGAAAAAACCTCACTTCATTTCATGGGAAAATAGGCAAAGGGTATGATTACAAAATATGAAAATAAATGTAATGAATAGAGAGCATGCTAAATTTAATGCAAATACATAATGAAAGCTTTTGGAAATTTATGATAATTATGGTAGTGTAGTATGCATACCTGTCGGATGTGATTAACTAAACATCACACATGTGAGGTTTATTGAAGAGTATTCATAATATGATATTGATTTGATAAGATTTAATTGCAGTGATGGTTAAATGAATGACAGGGTGGCATGTGTAATGAATTGAAGTGGAATGTACAAATGACAAGATATGAAGTGATAGTTCAAATGATTGAAATTTGAATTGGCAATGGGGAATGGAATGAGTATGTTGCATGTACTTAATATGATAGGATTAATGTTGCATGTGTGAGATAAAGTGAAATAAAAGGTGATGAACTAAAATTATTGTAGCACAAACTTTTAAACGCTTTAATAGATAGCATTGTGGGTACCTTCTACAATAGGCCTCAAACTAAATAGTGACAACTCACATGTATTAAGCTACAGGTCCCTACTACAATAGGGCCCAAACTGGATTATATCAGCTTTAATACACAAAGCTACAGGTACCTTCAACAATATGAAGCATTTGTTGAAGAAGATTGTGAATCATAGTAACTATGTTGTGTGTGCATAAAAGTGTGGGATAGTAAATTATACCTGAGTAATCTCAGGAGATGAACTATTTAGGTCATCTACTAAGGTATTGTGCGAATTGGTAGTGTGTTCTACTAAGGTATTTTCCTATAATTGATTGTCTATATCTGAATCATTGGTTTGACCATATAGATGTATCAGTGAAAGAAGGAAATCATCTTTCTGAGCTGGTTGTTTATATAACTTCAATATGTGTCCATTCACCAGTAATGTAAATCTAATTGCATCTATTTTTTGTAACTTAACTACTCCATTAGGAAATACTTGTTGAATTTCATAGGGTCACCATCTTGACTATAACTTACCCTTGTGGTCTTTGTACCTAGAATCATATAGTAAAGCCTAGTCACCTACAATGAACTCCTTGGCCTTTATAAAATAGTTTTTCCATTTAGTTCACTATTTCTGAATGATCTCTATATGGTGCATTGCCTCCACTCTGATTTCATGCAATCCATTTAAACTATGTAACCTTTCTTTTTGTGCTTATGTCAAATCCATTCCTAAATCCACTGCTATCCTAAGTGTCTTATACTCAAACTCTATTGGAAAAACTGTTGTTTTCCCATAGACTAACTCATAAGGTGTGAACCTTGTAGTTGTTTTCCATGTTGTTCTATAGGCCCACACTACTTTAGGTAATCTTGAGGCCCAGTCCTTTCTATGAATTTGCACTATTTTGATCATAATATTCTCAATCTCCTTTTTTGTAACCTCTACCTACCCATTGGCTTGGGGATGATAAGGTGTTGATTTTATGTCTTATTGAATATTCTTTAACCAATTGATAAATATGGTCAGAAGTAAAATAAGGAACTTGATCAATGACAATTTCTCTAGGTACTCCATACCTGGTAAAGATATCTTTATACAAGAACAAGCTACATTCCCATCTCTTGCAAATTGTAATGCCTTGACTTCAACCCATTTTGTCAAATAGTTTGTACAAACCAAAATATATTCTTTGTTATTAGAGTTTGGTGAAAGTGGGCCAATTAAGTCAAGCCCCCATTTGATAAAGGGTGCTAGTGCTATTTGTGGCTGCAAAGGAATTTCATTTGTCCTTGTTGGTTTTCCCATCTTTTGACATCTGTCGCAGCTTTTGGTATACTTTATTGAATCCTTGTGGAGAGTTCGCCAATAATAACTTGTTGTTAAGATCCTAGATGTTGTCCTTTTGGCTGCAAAATGACCCCCATGGGGCTCATCATGACAAGCTTTTAGAATGTCAAAGACCTCATCTTCTCTTATACATCTTCTCATGATATTATCTGGACCAGTGTAAAATAAGTAATCAGCTAACCAATAATATGGAAATATTTTATGCACCAATTGTCTCTTTTCTCTAGGAGAGAAATGTGATGGAATATGCCCTACCATTAGGTAATTTGCAATATCAAAAAACCATGGTGTGTGTATAGTAAGAGAAAAAAAATGCTCATCTAGAAAAGATTCATCCACAACACCTTCTATTTGTGTAGGAAATCTAGACAAAAAATCAGCCACCACATTAGCTTTCCCTGGCTTATCCACTATTGTTATGTCAAACTCCTATAGTAAGAGCAACCATCTGACTAGTCTCCCCCAACTACAGGTTTGTTCATCAAGTATCTTATGGATGTATGATATGTATGAATAAAGACTTGATAACCAGTGATATAATGCCTAAACATGTTGATAGCATAAACAACAACCAACATCTCTTTCATAGTGACAGTATAGTTAAGCTCAACTCCTTGCAAATTGTTGTTGTTATAGTAGATTGCATATTCTTTGTTCTCTTTTTTTTGTCTTAGGACTGCTCCTATTGAAAAATATAAAGCATCATTGTGTAAATGGAAAGGCAGTGTTGTAAGACCCCTCTGTTTTGCTCTTTTGATTGAATAGTGTTCTATTTGGTTAGGCCTTATTCTCTGTTAGTGCTTTGACCTTGGTACTCGGTTACTGTATGATCACTACCTTTGACGTGATATGGTGATGTATTTTGATGTGATGGTATTTTATTATGATGTTATCATTATGACATGTTTTAGATTAGCATTGTGAACATTTGCATTAATGATGTTTTATGTTTTGATTACATTAATGATGTTAGATACGTCAGTTAGTAATATTGTATTGGTGAAGGGGACGGATTGCACCACTCGTTTGCGAGCGCCCTGCGATTCTGTGATTTTCTCTTCACGGTGTGTTTTGATTATGACATATATATGCATGTGGATATACTCTTTGTTCGCAAGTTAACAGGTACAAGACATTGACTCCACCTGGTTTTACAGGTTTGAGCATGTCCATTACTCAACGGTATTTGATTGGAAGATAGTAGCTAGATTTTTCGTGCCAAGTCGTCACCCTAGTCTTAGTGTGTCATCTGGTGTTAGTCGAGTTATGTTGCTTTTATGATTGATCATCTTGCCTAGATTTTATTTAATTCCAAGTTAAAAAGGGTAATTAAATGGTTTAATGTATTTAAGTTGTGGATTAATTTGTTCTGAGTTTATGTTGAAATGTAATTTATTTTATTATTAATTTAATTTAATTAATAAATAATTTAATAGTTGATTAAATCTATTTATTAATTAATTAAATTTATGATGTTGAAAGAACTAAATTTATTATGTTGAAGTTATTGTTATATTTGTTGAAATTGAAAATAAAGAAAATGCATAAAAGTCAATTTAGAAAATTTGAATTCAAAAATTGAAAAAAATTAGATATTTTCTATTTTCTGTTTTCTGAAATTGATTACAGTGGTTGAATGAGATATTTTTGGAATTTTTTTTATTATTGAATTTTCCTTCACAATTTTGAGAGGAGGAAGTTTTGAAATTTGAAAATAGAGGAGAGGAGGAATTGTTGCATTTTTGTGGGTTTTGGATTGAATTTGAGGAACTCGTTGATTTGAAGAGGGAATCCAAGCCAGGATTTGTGCACCATCTGGATCTTCTCAAACTCTTGCATACCAGGTTCATGTTATTTAAATTGGTTATTGAATTTGAAAAGGTTCATGCTTTTTTTAGAATTGGTGTTTGTAAAATCTGTTGTTTGAAGACATTTAAATCCTCTGAATAGTTGCAAAGAAAACCCATCTCGAATCTTGTTTCCAAACTGTGAAAACCTCCCTTTGAAAATGAATTTTTTTCTCAAAAAAATGGTGTTCTTCGCTGTAAATGGTTTTCTTCAATTTTATTTATGCAATTTGATTTGTTAATCAAGAGATTTAAATATATATATTGTGTATATACTTTATTTGGGAGGAAGGTCATGCTATAAAAAAAAAAAAAAAAAATTAAAAATACACTGTGAGAGGGCGCGAATTTCCAAAAAATCCGCAGGTCAAAAAAAATTTTTTTTTAAAAAATGAAAAGTTTTGTTGGGGGCTGGAGCTCAACCCACAGTCGCCCCCATAAGAGGCGTTGTGGCGAGCCACGCCAGCCGCCCCAACTCCCGGCCGCGTGGTGGCTTGGCACCGTCGCCACCACAGTGGTGGTCGGCTGTGTTAAGCACAGCCGAGCCACCCACTGTGGTGGACGGTTGTGCACAACCGCGACCGCCATAAGGGTCGGCGCTACCTCTGCCCAGCCACTCCCCCACCTCTGCCTGTGCCCTGCACGTGACCACCGTTGCCTACAACACACGGCCGCCCAACAAAAACTACTCGACCTTAAGCACGCGGCCCAAGGTAGTCGCGACCCAACCTTTAGGGTTGGCGTGCGGCCCGAGGCGCAAAATGGGGCTGCTTGTTAAAATAAAATATAAAATTAAAATATATTTTTTAATATTTTAATATTATTTATATATATAATATTAAATATTATTATATATACATATATTAATCATTAATGTATATATATTTAATATTTTATATTATGTGTATATAATATTAGAATATTAATTTAAATATATATTTAATTAAGATTATGATTTTAATATATATATGTATTTAATATATATATTAAAAAGGATGAGTAAAATAATAGTATAATTTAAATATAATTGGGAAGATTTGAAAGTATTATCCTATAGTTGTGATTATAAAATTTAAAATGTTGAGTTGATTAATATCATGATTTAAATGTATTTGTGGAATTTTAGATTATTGCGTAATAGTCAAGTTGAAGAATTTATGTTAGAATATTATATTTGAAAGGACAAATATTGAATTCAAAAGTAATATGTTTAAGTAGCGAGATTAATTGACTTTAAGACGATTTATTTTGCAAAGGGAAATAATTATTTTAAAATGATATGTTTTGAATTAACAAAGTAACTGTTTTATTTTATTATTATTTTCAAGGAATTATGGACTAGTTATTTGCTTAAATTTCAGCCCTTGTCTGAAGAAGACATTATTGAATCAGTTTATTGTGGAATAAACTACTGAATGTTATTCAACGAAATGGATTTAATATATCCAAATTAGTTATTTCCTCGCAAATGTTTTATGTGATTATTTCCTCTGTGTTCATGTTTGGGGAAATGAGTTAAGTGTCTTTAATCTGTAAGTCTTCCAGAGGACCCTAGAGGTTGGGGGTTGTCATTTTGTAATGATGACCATTTGTTATTTCCTTGGGTAGTGCATGAAGTTACGTCATTTTTATTACCCGGTTTCCACGAACGGGGATGTTTCGTACCTCCTGTGTAAGGAGTGGATTATGTAATTTGTGCCTCCTTGCAAGGAGTGGTTTTATTATGGTTGTTACCTCCAGTGTTTGGAGATGGATTTATCTTATGTCGCCTCCTAAGAAAGGAGTGGTCGTGTTATCTTGGTTGTTGCACTTTGTACCCTTGGTGTTTGGATGGTATGTGTGTTGTCAAGTAGAAGAGTGGCTTTCGTAGGGGCTAGAACCCGGAAGAGGTAAACTGGGAAACCTTAAGAGGTGGTTTAATCAAGTGATAACTAAAACAAAACTTAGAAGATTAGGTGGTACTTCTCACTAATTAAGATAATTATGCCTCACTCATAGACACAAGGGCTCGTTTAGACTTGGGATGAGTGGGAAGGCCTGGAATGGCAAGGTCATCTATCTTGTTTGCACGAAAGGTATTTGATTCTGCATGAGTGAGTATGGGGGCTAGGATTCAGTTGAGGCCACCAGGATAACCCATAGTGGGGGCCAGAGCCTATGAAGATTCCAAGAGGACAACCCATGACAAGTTGTGTGATGACACTCTGTCTAGGACAATAGTTTGTACTTGTTTATTGTGGGTATGATTTTCTTAACATACCTGATATGACCATAGTCGATATTCGATTATTATGTGTGTGGTTCTTTTAACATACTTGACCTGCTTTATTTCTGGAAGCAATGTGACCATGTAGAGTTGTACTTATGTGGTACTAGAGTTGTACTTGATTTATACTCGTGGTGTACTTGTGTTGTACTTGTGTTGTACTTGTGAGGTACATGTGATTGGTTGTTTCAGTTTGGTTCAGTTTGGCATTAGCTTGTGTCTAGAGATAGATGGTCTTGGCTAGGATTCCTTATTACTATCTCCTAGCATGGGGGGTCGGCCTTTGGGTTCCACTTGGTTGGGTGGCATGCACCTAAATCCGTTGGGTTCTTTCTTCATGTTCATGTGGATGAGACTTCCAGTTGGAGAGCTCGCGGGATTCAGTTTCAGTTCTTGCTTTATTTCATTTCAATTGATCTTGTATTATTTTACCCCTCATTTTTTATCGAGGTGGAAAGTTGTAATTGTAATCTTATTTATTGGATTTGCCTCATTTAGGGAATAAGTGTTGTAACCTTATTTTTAAAGGAATGGATTAATGAAATGGAAAGTTATCTAGTATACTTTGATGTATTTATGTTGTATGGAATGTATGCGTACTTATAATCTTAAGTAGATGAATGTTATGGATTCATTTATGTTGTTGTGGGTCAATAGGTCTTCTTAGTTTCATAACCTTAGAGGTTGTTTGCAATGGGTAGTGAACTTGTATGTTCATTATACTTAAACAAAAAAAATTAGTACTTTCAAGTAGTTAATTGCAACTTCCTCTAGGGTTGCGTGGCGGGGCGTTACAAGTGTCTAATTTTCCCCCCTTGAGATAGGTGCTTGTGTCAAAGTTGTCTTAAGTGCTTTAAAGGAATGTTGGCATTCTACGGTCCTTTCAAATTTTATGTCTTTGATGAGTAAGACAAATAAAGGTGCTGTAATTTTGTTGAAAGCTTGGATGAATCTCCTATAGTAGCCTGCATTACCCAAAAATCTCCTGACATATTTTAGCTTTTGTGGCATAGGAAGTGTAGAAATGATCTCAATCTTGTTAGGATTCATCTAAATACCTTCACTTGAGATAAAGTGTCCTAGAACAATCCCTTGATTCATCATCATGAAAAAAATTTCATGACTCAATGATAGGTTATGTTCTTTACACATTTTCAAAACATTTTTTAGATTTTTGAGTGCATCTTCATAGGTGTCTCCATATGTAGTGAAGTCATCCATGTAAATTTCTATAGAATCATGAGCATAGTCTGAAAAGATAATTAGTACTGCCCTCTAAACTTTTTTTGGGGCATTACATAGTCCAAAGGCAAGAACAAAATAGGCATAGGTACCCCAAGGGCATGTAAATGTAGTCTTATCCTAGTCCTCTAGAGCTATCTTTATCTAGTTATAGCCACTAAATCCATCGAGGAAATAGAAGTATTTTTTCCTTGATAAGGAATCAAGCACTTGGTCAATGAAAGGTAGGGGGAAATGATCTTTCCTAGTTTTTTCATTTAGCTCCCTATAGTCCACACATACCCTCCATTTTCCTGCTTTCTTAAGAACAATGACTAATGGTGACACCCATTAGCTATCAAAAATGGGATAAATGAAGCCTGCATCAAGTAGTTTTTGCAACTCAGTCTTGACTATTTATCTTAAGACATGGTTCATTCTCCTTTGGGGATATCTAATTGGATTGAAACCATCATTTGTGTAGATCCTATGCATGCAAAGTTCTAGATCAATTCATTTCATATCATGGTAGTCCCGTGCAAAGGCTACTATGTGTGCCTGCAACATGGTTTTCTAGGGAATTTTATTGTTCTTCAATTAATCCATTGTTCATGTTCAGGGTTTTTCCTGGCATAATTTCCCATGTTTTTTATTCTAATTGCACATATGAGAGATCAAAGCCACTAATGTTGGGAACACATTTTTTTGGTAAAATGGAATGAAATACTTGGAATACCTCTTCAGATGAATTTTCAGGTATAGTATTATGTAGTGGATCTTGTAGACATGAAAGACAATCTTGTTGTTGTGGGTCCCTACCACAGTTTTTTGTATGATATGGTCAATTAATCCATCCTCATCTTGGTTTCCTAACAAAGGGCTATATTTAATTTTCATGATTTTGAAGGGAATAATGATCTTCTTCATCCAAGGTAGGCCATATAGTCTACTCTAGGGGTGAACCCACAAACATGGTTTACAATTAGAATGAGGAAGGAAAACTTGCAAAAAATGGCCCCATGTCAAAAAAAATCATTCTTGGGGTTCAAACGAACTCATTGGTTTGAATGAGCCAAAAGAGGTTCGCTTGAACCTAGGTTCAAGCGAACCCATTTAATGCATCCTTCCAAAAAAAAAATGAAAACCCCTTTTTCAAAAGGGGTTCACTCAAACCCCCCTTTTCCTTGATTCCTGCTCTCTATCACAAAAAAATAAAAAAAATTGCACTTCGGAGCTCGGGTTGAAGATGAAAATGGCAAAGACTTCATAGACCCAACTGGAATCAGGTAGTCCTCGAAACGAGCTATCCAACAAATATAATTTTAATATGTTTTGGTTTTACTATGTATTTGTTTTTTTAGTTTTGTTAAACATAGGTTTTCACCAAAAATCAAGCTCTATGTTCTGCACATGTGGAAAAATAGTAGATTATCAAAAAACAAAAAATTAAAAATATGAGTGCACTAGATATTGAATTCATTGATCCAATAAAAAAAAATTGAATTTTGATACATACAGAAAAAGTTACGTTGTATATGGTCCGCCTATGTCTCAATTGTAATTGGTTTGACTTCGAAACTTGATTGAGGAAAAAATATCCAATAAAAAACTATGAGACCAATTGGAAGCACTAGATATCGGAGTTACAAATCTAAATTCGAAAGAATTAGAATTTTATCCTTTATGAAAAAATATTTATGTTTTATACAGTAAGAGTCACTCCTTAAAAATGTTGTTTGTTGAA
Organism: Sequoiadendron giganteum; assembly: GCA_007115665.2. Lineage (NCBI taxonomy): Eukaryota > Viridiplantae > Streptophyta > Pinopsida > Cupressales > Cupressaceae > Sequoiadendron > Sequoiadendron giganteum. Next base: position 285,165,405 of record CM021109.1, on the reverse strand, counting down.
AAAAACTAGTTTTCGAAGGAGATGGAAAAATAAGTGCAATCTGATTCCAAATTTTTTGAAAAAAATATATTTAGAATCTGCAGACAAAATGTCAGAAATCACTAGTTTGCATCATCTTCAAATTCCTCACGGTTTAGCCACTATAGGTGCCCGAAAGTGAAGATTTAGTTAGAAAAAAATTTTAGTGTCCGGTTTGGCCAAAAATTATAAACCAATATAGTGGGATCACCCCTAGGTTTTCATGAGGTTGGACCATTGGATACAGAACCAATTTCTTGGTTACAATTCCATTGGATATTATCATATTCCCATACCTATAACCTATGAATGCATTAATTGTAGCTAACCATGGTCTACCTAAAATGAGTGGATATTTTGCAAGGTTGACCTTGGGATGCAAGACTATAAAGTCTGCAAGATACTCCCATGAATCTAAGGCAATGACTAAATCCTTAATTATTCCCTCAATCTTTACTATTGACCTATCTACCAACTATAAAATAGTTGGTGTAGGTCTAAGGTTAGCTAACTAAAGTAGTTGCATTGTCTCTTTATTCATGACATTAATTGTTGCCCCTAAGTCAATCAAGGTATTCATAATAAGGGTCCCATTAATCTTAACATCCACTACTGGACTTCTAGGTTCTATGTATTTAGGGACAGTTATATCCCCTAGCATAATATCAACAAAGTTTCCTAAGACATGAACTGTTTGAGGGTCCTTCCTCTTTCTCCCTGGTTTCTTAAGATATAGGTCCCTTACTATCTTGGTATAGATTGGGATATCCTTGATAGCTTGGATGAGGGGAATCTTGATACTGACATCCTTAATATAACCCAATAGGTTTGTCTCAGCTTGGGTATAATGTTTTTGAATGGCTAAACGCTTAGGGAAAGGAGGCTCTAGACTTGAAGTAGTCTGGTTTACCTAATTTGACCTAGGGTCTAGAGGTGAATTGTCTGAATCTTCAGTTCCAAGTTCCTCATCCTCCATATCAATTATTTGAGGGAATGAAGTCCCAGCTAGTGTCTTCCCTGACCTGAGGTGGACATCACTCACCTCTACCCCATAAGTGGGGTATTGTATAGCCTCATTAGTATAATCCTATTGGACAGGCTTGTTGTTAGGGTTAGGTGCAGGCTAGGTAGGTAATTGTGGTGCTCTAGGTGGCTAAGATGTTGTGTTTTGGGGATTGGGCATGATATCCTATTGTTTTGGCTGAGAAGACAGCAAGGGATATTGGTAATTCATATTTTGTTGCTACCACAGTTGACCTTTTTGCCATTGTAGCCACAACTAATTTTGTTGCAATGGCCATTGAGGGTTATAATTGGAACCTTGAAAAAAAATTTGTGACCATGAATTTGGTTGCTGTTGGTTCTAGTTTTCCTAATGGTTTTTCCATTGTTGAGGGTTTTTCCATTGGTTTTGGTTATTTGGTCAAGGCTAAGAATTCCAAGCAGAGAAATTATGATTACCAATAGGAAAATATGTATTGAAATTAAGAGGGTCTTGTGGAATACCTTGTCTTGGCTATCATGGCCTTTTTTGAGCAATATAAAATAGTTTTCCATCTTCTCCTTCTAGTGGTTTAAAATCAAGTTTTTCTAATTTTTCTTCTATAATACTAGCAACCCTCTTGCACTTGTAGTTTTCTTTCCTTTGTCTGCAATTGGTACAGTATTCAGTAAGCATAGCTTCAGCCTCTTCATGTTTCTTCTTTATATGTAGAGTGTCCAACTAAGTAGTTAGGTGACTTATGATATCCTCCTTTATGTTGGACAATAGTTTACTTAACTCCACTCTTGAAACCCCATTATATGTCTTGCCAATGGTGGATGTTCTTTCTCCTCTTGAACTTTTGGTGAAGGTCCTAGAGTAGTTTCTACAGATCCTACAGATCTATTCAGAGGGTAATTGAGACACATCCCCTTGCCTAATAAGATTGAGGGAATCCATGCAATCTTCGTTAAATCCTCTCAAGAACACAATATTTAAGGATTCTTTTGAGAACTTATTCTATGGGTTTTTCTTCAAGAAAAATTGAAACCTTTCAGTGTATTCTTCCAATGGTTCATCCTCTTTCTTAGTCATTCTAAATATATCATATCTTCTCCTATCAACTCCTTTGTAATAATCTTGGTATTTCTCCAAGAAATTTATTTTCATGGTGTCCCAATCTGGAACAACATCCTTGCCTAATCCCATAAACCATCTTAGGGCAATATCTTTTAGAGTGGTAAGAAATAGCTAGAGCTTATGAGCATCAGTTGTATAGTCATAACTCTTGCATAGGACATCAAAATCGAACAAGAATGTGTCTGGATCTTCAGTCACCAAGCCATAGAAGATTGGTAATACTGAAGGAGGGATATTCTTTAGCATAGTAGCCCTTTCTTTGTTGGTGATTGGAAATTCAAAGGTTGCATGTTCGAGTGGATCATCCACAATTGCATCACCCATTGTTTGGAAGGTCCCCTCTTTATTTTTGGTATATGTTGGTGAAAGGGAAAATTCTTCTTTAGTAGTACCCTCACTTTGATCAATGTAGTCACCAATATCCTGCTCTTGCTTGTTGGCTTGAGGGGAGCAATCTTCCCAAAGAGACTCTTTTCCTCCACATACAATAGATATAACTTTGTATGGCAACAATTCCTGCACAATGTTAGTGAAATGCTCTAGTATTTTAAGAAGATTAAACTAAACAGTCCTAATACTAAAAATAAATTCTAAACTAGGAAAGCTTAGAAATGAAAGAAAATAATCTTTGAAAGTAGCACCATTCCCAGAAACAATGCCAAAAATGTAAAGTCCCTACTAGTGTCTATTAAACTTGGTGGTGATCAAACAATTCAAAGGGAAAAACCTAGCTGAACAATCCACTTAACATTTGGAAAGACCTTCATTGAATTGTCAACTAGGGCTAGTAGTCTTGTGATGGTACTAGCACTGTATGTTCTTTCAAACACTGGAAACTACCTAAATTATTCTAGTAAAGATACTACACTTACTAGAAAATCATTAAACTACAAAATAAGAAGAAAGGTAGAGTTGTATCTCTGGCTACGGGTACCTACAATATAAGACTATAGCTAGAAAAAAGTTGTTCAAAAGTAAATGTTGTATATTGAATGAACTGATGATTAAACCTATTCTACACTCTGGAGTACAACAACTTTAGTAATTACAGTATGATTATGAAACGGGAATTGTTAATATATTCATCAATAATTGAAAACACAAGGAATCTATTTAACACAAACTGCATTTATAAGGTAAAAACTAAAAACAAAAATGAAATAACTGAAAAGAAAGGAGTGAAGGACAATTACTTTGAGTGGCCCTTGCTCAAGTAGTTTTCTTCACTAATCTAAAACCAAATCTAACTCCTTAGATCCAACACAATCATAGTAATTCAAATTCACTCATTGCACAAATCTAGAAGATCACATAAGATTTTGATCAAAGATCTTATTCATGAAATCATAATTGCACAATAGACATAGTTTGTATATCAATTGAAAACTGAAAGAGTATCTAATAACTGCTAAAAAGTGATGAATTGGCTAGCTTAAGACTCAACCAATGTGTTGAACATATAGGCATGCTTATTTAAAATAGGAATCTAAACTGAAACCTTTAATGACCACTCCCTAGATTTCAAAGGGTGTCAAAGATTCAATTAACTCTAAATGCAATTAGAAAAAAAGAAGAGTCCTAGTTGGATTATGACTTGTTGTAACAGACTAGAACATGGAATGCTCAAAATCAGTTATATTAGAATTCCAATTGCAGTAGGGTTCTTCCTTCTCTAGTTTCTTTATTGAATGCCATAATGATGCACTATATCCTTCATTAAATTTATCCATGTTGTAGTCATCATGTTCAGTTTATTCTAGGACATCCCCTGTTTCACTATCCAGGAACTCCTTCGATAGTGGGATACGTCCTATAGTTGTTGCGGGATACAGTGCCTCCTCTGGTTGCAAGGAGTTAGTTCACAAAACATGTACACAATACTAACAACCATGACTAATTATAGAGATCTAATCACAATTCATACATATTCACACATAAATCATGCATTAACCTTCACATCATAATTATATTTCCATATACTTAAACTAGGTTTAGGGTTTGCATAATAGGTATCAAAGATAGCATAATGTATGAACATGTATAGAAGAAATGTCTTGGTAATGTCTATAACCATGTATAAAAGATATAAAGTAAGTATTATTTGGCCGCATCCATCATATCATAATCCACATCATATAGGAGCATTAGCATAAAATGCATCACAAATCCATAACATAGAAACATGCACAGAGAATCAAAAACATCATATAGTCGCCGCCAAAAATCACATATCTCACATATATATCAAAATGGTGTCACAATACAATATCATTATGTATCCCAAAAATGGAGCTCGCAAGCTGAACCAAAAATGTGAGTGTATGAATGTATATAAAATAAAACATGTGAAAACAGTCCTAGCCTATGCTCCCCTCCTCTCTTGCCCTTGATGGCCTATCATAGGGTCCCAAACTCTAGCATTGTGAAGTCGTGATAGTGCTTTGAGTCCTCCTCAAATGTGTCCTACTCTTTCTCTGACTCTAGAATCTTGGCTCTTTGGCAGTCTCTGGCACAACTCGCTCATATAAGTCCTTGTAATACTAAGCCTTCATACTAGCTCAGTATAAGGTTTGTTCTAAATTGGTAGTGGGCCCACTCACTATCGCAATGAACTCAATGTGATGTTTTTCAGCCCTCTATGCCCTGATCACTACCATATTCATCTTTGCGGTGAGGTCTACACCTATCCTTGTAGCCCTAGTATCTGATCCACCTATCCTTGTAATGCATGTACCTACACCTATAGAGCCTGTATCTGTGCCTGAGGCCCCTGTCTTGCATCACCGGCCTCCTCCTCCATAACATCCATAATGACCTCCTTGATCGGGATGTCATGCATGTCCTCTCCCATAATTGTTGCATCTCTAGCAGCCTCCTCCACAACAACCTCATCCTCACTGAAAATATCCTCCTCCTTAGCCTCCTCTACAATGAACTCCCCCACCACTACCTTCTCACATATATCCCCTACTATCTCCTCCACTCTGACCTCCTCCATCTCCACCTTCATCTACTCCCCCTCCTCCTGGACGGGTGGAATTTGTTGGCCCACTCTCTACCTTTCTATTGAAAGTACTCCTACTCTCCCTCATCAACCTCAACCATCTCTAGCACAACCTTTGTCACCTCTACCCCTACCGCCATCACCACCATCATCTCCATATTCATTTGTGTCTCCATCACCTCCTTTTCCTTGGCCTCTACCTCATAGTCTCCCTCATCGTGCTCTGCCCATCCTTTCTACATGTGTTGGATGATCTGGATCACTAAATGGTGTGGGCATATGTGTCACCCACCATGCATCATACTCCATGATTGTGCATGCATCGGCCACATTAGTTGTTTCTCCCCACTAGACTAGTTGTAACCTTATGATCACCTATAATGCTACCTGGATGTTGATCATCAATCCCCACTAGGTAACCTCCCTATCCGACCGAGAAAACTTTGCAACCCTCATTAGTACTCCCTATCTCTCACTGAACTACCTCAGCACCATCTCAAGTAGGTGCCTCTCTATAATATTTTGGGTCTGAACGGTCTGACCAATTAAGTAACTGGTATGTTGTAGTGTGGTAGGTGCTCATCATCATCATCCCATCTATGGAAATCCATGTATGGCCTCCATGTGAAACTATCCATTAGTTCAATAACATGTCATCAATAGTTGACATCCCCCACCCTAGTTTGTGTCACTTCCCCTTCGTAGATGTAAACATACGAAAGTCCTAGACCCAGATACCTTCCCACTGGAGGTTAGAATACTGCAATGTGCTCCCAAGCCCATACCATTAGCAATATCATCTCATAGCTAATGCTCTGATCATCTCAGTAAGCTACATCATGTAGCTAGAAATATAGCATAGCCAATAAACAAGGTCCCTAGGCATAGACCGTCACCTCCTCCATCTCCCCCCACCCCACTAGAAAACCATGTCCGCATCTATCTAGAAAAACCACCCCTCCAATCACTATGCATAGTACCATCACAAGTCTATGGTACCTATCAGCCAGAGTATCTCATCGGATCTTGTAGTCCTCTACTCCCAATTCTACTAAGGAGTCAGTCTCGAATACTCATCAAATGGCTGCCAATCCTCATCCTATGTCATAGACTACCCTCTCACCATGGATAGGAAGTCTTAGGATCCTTCATACGTCCTCTAGGGTCACAGTAGCCTCCACAGTTGGTAAATGAAAGGAGCTCGTCTTGGAGTGCCATCACTCTACAAGTGTTGTCAGAAGGCCCTTGTCCAACTACACCGTAGGCATAAATGTCACATGGTACAGTCCTAGTGTAGTCAAGGTGTCTCACTCCTCCACGACCTGATGATCTCGAAGAGTGAAGTAGGTTGGTCGACTCTCACATGTGTAAATAGGGTCTAGTCTCAATTGCATCCATCAAAACGCATGTCATGATAATCACAACATCTAAATTAGCCTATATGAGCTATTGCATATTCAAAAAAATTATAAAAATATCTTAAATTAATTTTCTAGTAAAATGTTTCATTTCATTTTGTTGTTCATATGCTTTGCACTGTCAATTGCATTGCCATTTTTCATATGTGTCATTATGTCATACAAATGCATCACACAATTGTAGTTGTGCCATTCATGCCTTCACTTGTGTTGTGAGTTGATTTTAACTTATTGCCTACCCTAAACAATTGTGTCACACCGCAACAGTTTCAATGAACCACCCTTCAATTGTAGTGAACGTGATAATGCTTGCGGTGCAGAATCTACACCACACCCATTTTCCCTTCTTCGAGCCCTAAATCTACCCTAAAAATGATAAAATCACAAAGGGTTGGGTACATACCATTGTTCCTAAGCCCTCCTCGCATCCATGTATTTGTACTCGATACCCACAGTGTGTAGTGGCTGGAACAGGCAACATTCTAGCAGTAGCTTTGCAACAAAGCCTAAACCAGAGATCCTAATCTCCTATAGCAAAAGTGCACAAATGACTCATTTTCACCCCCCTAGGGAATATTTATAACCTAATTTGACCTAATGGCCCCCTACCTTCATAACTGTCTGTGTCAAATTTTTCCTTTGAACCCACATATTAGGTCCTAGATCACCTTTTAAGCCTAGTTTTTTGTCACCAATGCATTCATGCCTATCAAATTAGCTTATCAGTAAACTTACCAAATTTTTCAAAAAAAAATCAATTTTCCCGAGGGTGCATAGTCTTACCCTACGTCCATTGGAGCAATGTCCTGGCTTGAATTTTCATTATTATTCTTTGACACGATGCTTAGAATCACATTATGTTAAAAAGGGGAAAAAGGTAGACACTAAAAAATGTCCCAAACCTGCAAGAACCATTTTATCATTGATTCACCTTCTTCCTGGCCTAATTAAATAATTTTAATTATTGAATTATGTTTTAATGTCATAATTCCTCTCTTAATTAAATGATTTCTAATTATTTAATTAATTCACTTTATCTCATCCTGCCTTTGATTAATTTAAATAAATGTCAATTTTATTTAAATCAAGTCACTAACTTATCCTTTCCTATCTATAATTAAATAAATCTTATTTATTTAATTATTTATTTCTATTTTCCTCTAAAATTAAATAATTATTTTAATTATTTAATTATTCATTATTCTTTTCTTGTCATAATTAGATAAATTTATCTATTTAATTATTTATCACATTCCTATTTTCATAATTAAATAATTATTTTTAATTATTCAATTATTTGTCATTTGTCCCCTTCCTTTATTAAATGATTATTTTTAATTATTTAATATTTATCATTTCACTTCTTCTTCTATAATTATTTTTAATTATTTAATATTTATCATTTCACTTCTTCTTCTTCTTCTTCTATTATTTAATTTTTCATCTCACTCTTCCCTAAATTAAATAATGTTTTCTTATTATTTAATTTATCCTTTTCCTAGCTAAGCCCTAAATCTCAACCACTTTCTTGAGTTTTGGTCCATTCATCCCTGCCCTTGTCTCAATGAACCTTGTCCATTGATCACCATACCTCATCATTTAATCCTAACCCTTCATTTGAATTGGGATTTCTATAAAAGAAAGTCATTGTCTTCATTTCAACCTTACAACCACAATCTTTGAAGTTTTTCTATCAAGCGATCAAGCTATCTGTTGTCAACATCAAGCTCATTGAGTATATGGCATACTACATTTTTTAGAACAAATAAAGAAAAATAGAGTAGAGCAATGGAGGTGATTCATCTATGACATAGAGATTTGAGGTTTATTGCATTTATATTTATGTATCTATGTTCATTTTTACTTCATTGTGGGATTAGGGTCTTTATTGCTTGGATTAGATAGTTGTGGTTGCTGTTGATTCATTCTTATTCCCCGAATTCGAAACCCTATCTATAACTTTAAAATATCATATCTTCACAATCATCATTTATTTATCTTTCACATACATGAGAAATAAGAAAATAAACATGAATGTAGAATAAAAAGAGGCTTTCCTCTCAAAGTAGATCTAATAAGGTGGAAGCCCGTCTTCCTTTATTACTCCTCTTCAAACTTTTCCAAATCAATCTTCACACCTAAAATCTTCAAAACCATTCACACCAATGACAAAAAAATTCTAAGAACATTCAACTATCTCAAATTCTCTATCTAAAACCAAAAATGAAACAAATTAGCCTTGTTGGTAAAGGTGTCTCAACCTTGTTCCTAATGTTAAAATTACAAAAAATGCAATTTAAAATATAAAAATGAAAAAACTCAATTTATGAGTTATAGAGTTAGTCTTTTGATAAAATAAATATTCTTGGTTTCTCAACGTCACCTATGGGGAACTTCTTGTGTAGATATCTTTAATTATTTAAATTTATAAATAAAACAAGCCTAATTGGCCTTATTGGTGATCTAAACTATAGACCCCAAATCTATAAGGTCTAATAATCTTCCAGGTGCCAAGGGTGTCAAAGCTAGGAAGATCACCACAAACATGTCTTCAAGTTGGGTAGCTAAGGACTACTACTTGATATGGGTAAGACCTCCTTCACTTATAGTTGTACAAGACCAAGGGGGTTTTCCATAAGATGTTGGATGGATGGTTGATAGGATAAGTAATTACCTCCCAACAAACAATACCAAATGCACAATATATCCCAATATAGGTATTGTAATCTAGGGTAAAATTCAGGTTGAGGTATTAAAGCATCAAAACTAAACCTACAAAGCCCTAAATCAATAATAGATCACAATCCAACATAGAAATTTAACAAGAAGTAAATATCACTTATGCCATGGTTTCTTGAGCTCCATTGTCCTTCTCCATTTTGCTTGAATGTGCTTGATGCCCTCATATTTGAGTGTGCAATAGTAGCCTAATGTCTATGATAGCAAAATATTGAAGATATTTATCTCCTTAAGCAACATGTACTTGTGCATAAACTCGATCCATAGAAATGACAATGACAGGTGTCTTTTATAGAAAGCCAAATGTGAATGAAAGGCTAAGATTAAATGATGTTAATCAATGGCCAAGAAAGAAAGTTGATAGGGTTAGGGAAAAGATAAGAAATGAATGGGTGAGATTGAATAAAATAATTAAATCAAGGGTTGAAATTAGATGAGACAAGAAGAGATTAGGATGAAACTGATAGAGAGAAAAAACATGGAAAAGAGGAAATTAAATCATTCTAAAAATTATTTAGTTTGAGAGGGAAAGTGAATAATTAAATATTTTAAAACAATTATTTAATTATAGAAGAAGAGGGAAAAAGTTGAGTTTTAAAATAATTGGAAACAATTGTCTCATTAAAAGGTGGAGAAAAAAAACAAGTCGCTAAATAATTAAAATAATTATTTAATATTGGAGGGAAAAGCTGACTTTTTAAATAAAATAATTGGGAACAATTATCTCATTAAAAAGCAGGGGGAAAAGACAAGTGAGGGAAAAGCTTATTTTTTAAATAAATAATGATTTAATTTAAAAGTGGGGGAAAAGGATAAATTAGTAAGTCATTAAATAAGTAAAATTTATTTAACTTATGGAAGAAGAGGATAATGAACAATTAAATAATTGAAATAATTATTTAAATATAGTAGAAACGGACAACAATTAAATAAATAAAAATTTATTTAATTGAGAAGAAAAGAAGTCATTAGTGACATAATTAAATAAATAAAATTTATTTAATTAATCAAAGAGAGGAAATAAAAGAAAAGAGATGCATTAATTAAATAATTAAAATTATTTAATTAATAGAGGAATATGACTTTAGACAATAATCGAATAATTAAAATTATTTAATTATTAAGGAAGAAAGGGGATTGATAGAGAAAAAAAAGTGTTCACAGGCGAAGGACAATTTTTAGTGTCTACATTTTGCCCCTCTTTGATACAATGTAGTTTCTCGTGTTGTCTCGAAGAAATATAGTTCAAAAATATGCCCTGGTGTAAACATGATGGACCCATGCCCCCTAGGAAAAAATTTACAAATTTTGAAAGAGATTCAAAAATCTGAAAAATTATTCCAATAAGCATATCTGATAGTGGATGAATGCAAAGATTGATGAAGATAAATGTTAGCAAGATGAAAATGTTAGCATGGAGTTAGTGGAGACAAATAAAGATTGATATTTTGTTATGCTAGGCTTTGCATTTAATCATCATTGAGCGTTAAAAAATGACAAATGGAAAATAAACACCATGCTATGACATAGACCAAGGTGTGCAAAGTTATCCACTTGCAAAAATAGTTAGTCATCAGACAAGGAATGTTTTGGCTCATACTAAGAGAAAATTTGCCCTAGTCTTTTTGTCAAGACAATCCACAAATAGCAATCAAAAGAAAAGTAGGTCATGAGAGATCATCGCTCCTCTAAATCCTTCATGGGACATCCTCAAGGTAGCTAGTAACATGAACCAAAAGAAAAATAAAAAAGATAAGACAAATTACACCAACAAAGTCAACAACCATTTTAGATCATTTGTCATCATGTGTTTGTCGATTGACTAAATGTTTGACAGGTCGATTGTTTGACAATGTCTAGTTTTAGGAAAGAAACATGTCGTATAAGACGTCAAGTCTGGTTTCGATCATGTAACTACCTATATAAGGAAAGCGAAAAAGTTTGATGAATGACAATGTCTGGCTTCAAGAAGAACACATCTTGTATAAGTCATAGTTTTGATTGTCTTGATGTTGGTTTGATGTTTGACCGATTTTATGTTGATTTTATGTCGATTTTATGTTTGACTAATTAGGCAATTGACTAATTTGACTTGAATACCTATTGGATAGTTTATCTATTGACTCGAGACTTAGTGAGGTTTCAATGACTATTTGTGTATGATGACAATGTCTGACTTATTGTGACTATCTCGACAAACCCTAAAGGACTGATCTAGGGGGCCTCAGGGGCTCATCGACAGATGGCCTTTCCTATGTAACAATGCGCAAAGACCTCATATTTTTACATGACTTGACTTTGTTTTATTTACCAAGGACTAAATCATAGTTGACTTTATTTGACAAACCTTAAGGGACTAACCTAATGCCTCGAGGGCTCATCAATTGATAACCTTGCCTATGTGAAGTCATAGAGGCAACGTAGTTCGACTAGACTTGGACTGACGTGACTGACTCTAACTTTTTTTAAGGATTTTTGAAGCTATTTGGATGTTTTTGTATTTTTGACATGTTTTGATTTTTTTGTCTTTTTGTCATTTTATGATTTTTTGTCTTTTTTGGGAATATTTGATTTTTTTGTCTTTTTGGGAATAGTGACCTCCAACAACAAGTGTAGAATCCAATGATGACACAGGTCAAGTATTTTCCCCCAGTCGGGTATAAGACCAATTTATTAGGGGTGGAATGGGACAAGTGTTATGGTGGGTAAATGTGGAAGGCGAAAAGATGCATAATGTCAATCATTCCAAGTGATGGAAAGGACAACTGAGCATTATTATGGATGATGATGAAAAGGTGAAGTATAGACTTTATTATGAGTGAAGGGGAAAGTTAGATAGAATGACGATAGATGAGGCAGTGAAGATTGACTACACATGGCGCCTGTTTTCCAGGTTTTCACCATGGTACTTATCCAAAGCGCCACTGAAGTGGTTTTTACTATTGGATGAATTATTTCTCTTTACTATTTTCACGATTTAAAAAAAAAAAAATTGGTGTCACCAAGACGCCTGTTTGCTAGGTTTTCATCAAGATAACGATTTTTTTTTTTTGTATTTTTCTGATTATGACATGGATCTTTGAAGCTAAGTGTAGAACTGATAAGCCCCTGATCCATAGATTTCCATGGCAATGCATTGACCTTGCTTGGATGACTATGCTAGATGAAAGGACCTAATCTGAATGAGGAGTGCAAGTGGAAAATATGAAGGACGATAGATAAAATGGACAAATGAGACTATGGTATGATCCTTAATGTGCACACTATGTGGGCCATCAGGCTTCAGACAAAAAGGATTTTGGGTGACCAATGAGCTAGAGTACATGGAGGGGTCATCATCAAAGGTTCATTGAAAAACCTCGCCAATGGTGGTGGAATGATATGACATATGTGTAAATATGGATGGATTTAATGGAGTGTATGGTATGAGTGAAAGCAATAATGATGGAGACCTTGGACCAACAAGCTCTTTGTTTGTCATTTTTCCTTGATAGATACCCCAATGATTTTAGATGAAGGAGCATAAATGGAGACCAATGCATTTTGATATTCACTTTTGAATTTTATTTTTGATTTGTCTAATAGCTTTTGATTTTGACTAGAGGACTTGTCTTTATATCCTTTTATTTTTAGGATGCTTTTGATTCTTGATCTCCTTTTAAAGAGGGTATTTTTATCTTTGATTCTTGATATTTTCCCTTTCTCTTTTCTTGAGATGTGACTTGTTGATCCATGTCTATGGTGCGGATGGATGTGAGTGAGATGGGTGAGGTAGATGGAGTGATAGGAATGTTTGGTGGATGAACAAGAGTGGGGATGCCATCAATGGAGTCTTTGGGACTATCCTTTTAGATACCGTTAAAATCAAAGGATGCTTGCACATCCTTAACGAGTTGGCAAGATAACCTAGTAGAGGTGACAATAGAATATGCATATCCTAGCCCAAGGTGGGTGAGATGGAAGGATGATGGTTGCATATCCTCGGTGGGGTCATTATCAAAAAGTAGATTTCATAGATATTCTCGTCAAACATGGGGTTATCATGGACATGAAAGGATTGAGTTGAAGCGGATAAGGCAAAGGCAAATGTATCCTCAGGATCCCAAAAAGCTTATATCCAAGCACAACCGTTTTTTTGTGTACCTTCTGAAGTTGTCTTGACATCATTGTTGGAAGTTTGAACACCTTTAGCATTGTCACATGCAGGTAAATTTTCCACACAGTATTCTCCACATCCCATATCATGGATTTGGACCTTGAGGTTTGATGGTGTGGTAAATGACATAGATGATTTGTTCATGAAAGATGTATCAATGTAATGTGACGAAGTGGAGGATTAAGCTTCCTTATTGATAGGCACTTGGAATTGAGTAGTCCCTCTCAGGTTGCTACAATATTGAAAGGGGTCAAGATCACCTACTACTATTATTTTGGTGCCTTCATGGGGAAAATTGAGGCATTGATGGTATGTGGATGGTACAACTTTCATGGCATGGATCCATGGCTAGACAAGGAGAATATTGTATGGGAGATCAAGGTCCAAGACTTGGAATGTGGTGTCCATATTTGTAGGTCCAAACCTGATTGGTATTGTTATAATGCCCTTGGAAGAGTGTTCTTCATCATCATAGGCTATAATAATAATAATCTTCATCATGTTTACACAAGCTTCAAAGAACCCCAATGCCTTAACCAATTTTAGGGTGCAAATATTCAATCCTGCTCCATCATCTATTACGACTCATCTGACTTTATGTTTATGGACAAATACTTCAAGGTGTAAGGAGTCATTATGATTGGTATTTTGGGTCGAAGAAGGTGACATGGTGATTATTAGCCAAGTATCCCACCATCTCCTAGAAGTGATTAACATCAAGGTCAGTGGTAATGATAGTGTCTTGTAAACCTTTGTCAAGAATGGCCTTGTGCTCAGGTGATATACGTAACAACTCGAGAATAGAGATTTGTGCGGGTGTTTTCTCCAAATGGTCTAGTAAGTTATATTCAAATTTTTACTATTTCTTTGGGGGAGCACCTTGTACAGTCATCCTAGTTTGATGGTTATTTACGACACATTCTGGTAGTTTCTTGATGGTGATGGTATTGACATAATCATCGGTGGCTCAAATGTGATGGATGGTAGTGTAGTCATATTTGCCATTGGTATAGTTGGCAGAATTATTGGTCTTAGAACTCGAATTGGAGGTCTTTCCTTTTCCATGGTCATGTAATAGATCCATAAAGACTTTATGGTCACTGTTAGAGGTTTTTTGTTTTCCATCGACTTCTATGATACTATTTTCAATGAGGTCCCTGATGATGTTTTTCAATTATCAGCATGACGAAGTGGAATGTCTTTTGGTGCAATGATAACCAAAAAAGGTATTATCGTCCCACCATGAAGGTTTGAATTTCCCTGGATCATATGGTTTTACCTCAAGAATTGTAATGACCTTAGACTACAAGATTTATTTGAGGAATGATTCAATAGGTTCCCCTAAGGGAGTGTACTTACATCTTGTAGGAAATTTCCTTTGAGGTCTTTGTCCTTGAGTGTTTTGAAGGGAATTTGTTGTTTGATCGAGAACACGTGGTGGGTTGTTGGATGTGTTAGGTCCCCTAAGCATGATTTTAGGACTAGTGTGTATTGCCTTTGCATCGACAACTCCATCATTGGTGACATTTTTGTTGTGGGCCCAATATTTTCTCTTGTCATTTAAAGTGTGTTGGGAATTTTGTGTCTTGTTGTATGTCTTAAGCTCCCCTTCAGAAATGAGGGCATTTTCTAGGATGGCTTAAGGCCTTTGTACCCATGGTGACCCGCCTATCTTTCCATGAACCATCAAACTAGGCTGACAACCTCTCATCGTGGCCCACAAGATTCTCTAAAAGTTGTGCCAGACCACCCTCTTTAAGAATGTGCCAAGAAATGGGGTCCCTTTGAAACTTATCACAATTATTAGGCTTGGTTCTCACTCTATCTCCTCCCATCTTGACCCACAACACACAATAACAAGTTCTGAGAAACAAATTTAGCCAAAAATATGACTGCCCATCAGTGAATTTACCCTGTTTAAAACTATCAAATCTTTGTCATCCATGATAATAAGGAGTAATGAAAGAAACTTGATGTTTACATGCTTTAGTATTCATTCCCAATGATGCTAGCACTATAGGGCTATGATGAACACGATAGAACCATAGGAAAAGTCGTTTATAAATTAAATCCAAAATTTTAATATCCGTTTTGCCAAAGGTCATTTAATTGAAGTTACACATTTCCCCATGACAATTAGCCGTGAGGGGGAAATTTGAAATTTTTAAGTACATCTCAAATGATCTTATGGAAATCATAAGACAGCTTAAATTGGAATAATTAAATAGACTAGCAATGAACATCTCATTACACACATCCTAGAAGATTTGATAAGATTTGTAGTACGGTTGAAAATACAGCCCGTAAAAGCCAAGGACCCCACCAAAACTAGTAAAGAAGTAATACAACCATGTGGAACCCCATTTTAACCTCACCCGACCAAGTCTACATCACCCAAGTACCCAAGAAAAACATTGTTAACCATCATTAATCATTATATTCCCTTGTTCCACAAGGATTAATCCTTGTATATTAGTTGGTAATGCCTCGAGCCTCTTCTAACATTTGCACAAACTCCAAGTGGAGCCCAAGTTAGCTAGACTATCAGAAACTTTATTACCTTCCCTATAGGCCATGTGAGCCAGGTATTTCCTATCCAATTTTGAGATCAATAAATTTATATCAAGCAGTATGTCCCTGATGTTCCAGCTAAGCAACCTGCCCTGAATAATAGTCCCCTTCAATATGTAGATTTTTTATACCCAAAGTGACAGTAATCTTGATGCCCTTGAGCAATGCTCGTGCCTCAGTCATCATGGAAAAAAGAATACCAATTCCTCCAGCAAACCCAGCAACCAGATTGCCTTTACAATCCATTATAACACCCCCAATGCTGGCTAGACCAAGGTTCCCCTTGGCCACACCATCAAAATTTAGTTCAAACCAATTCACCTTCGGGGGTTTCCAAACAATGTTTTTCCTAGCAGTGGTCTTGGAAACATCAAAGGAGTTTGTTCCAAGTTTGAAATTCTAGTAACAAGCCATTTTAATCTCCCACTCTATAGGGGCTTTATCCAGACGTTTCCATTTGTACAGGGAGATACTTTCATAAATAAGTCTAGACCCAATGTCAAAAACTTCCTTGGGGAACCTTTCAATGTCTTTGAAGATTCGATTGTTCCTTTATTTTCAAAGGCACTAGCAGATGATAGGGGGATTTTACCTCCATATTTCCATGGGAAGGGGGTGTTGAAAGGGGCTAGTCCAACCATCTATAAGGGATTTTAAATCCTTATTCAAGGTCCAATGAGTGCTAATTTTTTGGAAGGCCAGGTCCCAGACCTTAGTAGCATACGAATAATGCAATAACAGGTGATCAACCGATTCTTCATTACATTTGCATAACATATTATGAGTTAAAAATAACCTCATCAATAACAGTGACTAAAAACCCTTTCCTATATTTTTCCAGCCCCTCTACTCTGCCAATTATCTACCTTTAGGATTAATAAGTGCTTTCTTTTTGAGGAAATTGTATAAAATTTATTTCTTGAAATTGCTTGGTATTAACTCACTCGCGCTAACTTAATAGTTTAGATTTTGCAGAACTAAAACAGGTTCCTCATGAATAATCGGTCATCATTCCTAGCTAGAAGGAATTCAACATGGAAGACCCAACACTGAAGACTCAATACCGACTCTATAAAGTTGAAGACAGGCACCAGAAGTTTAGGCATTGGAATTATAGGGCATTTGATGCATTGACCTTTTATAGTTTTGTTATTTTTTGTTAAAAAGACTTATGGTTCATTACAAGCCTGTTTAATGTTTATGTATGGATTTAAAGTTTGTTAGTTTGTTAAGGATCAATTGAAGACTTTTTCAGTGGTGCTTTCCACCTACTCAATTTTAGGATTCTGGTAAACAGTTTTTGTATAAGTATGTAATTTTCAGAATGAAAAAGACAACTGGAGAATATCGTTATGTTGTCGTAATGAATCCCTGAGCTATGTTTTTTGTATTACTCTCTTAATATGAATAAAGTGAATCTTGTTTATCTTATTCTATTTTGCTAAGTGTTGAGAATGGAATTGTTCTGGATGGAGTAGTTATGGAGTTACCAGTTTATGTGACCTGAGTTAGATACAAAGGAACCCGCGAGTTGGCCACTTGAGGGATTGTCGAAATAGATAGATAAGTACTTTACTTCTAGAGTTTTGTTATTAATGTTTTGTAAATGATAAAGTGTGAAGTCAATTTTTCTTTCAGTCTGTTAGTTAAAGTTCTGGTGCACCTTTTCTCACTGTTAAATTTTAAATCGACAAGTTGTTTTCTGTTAACTAATAAGTTTGTTAGTTAGTTATTGGTTAAATGTTTCATAGTTTCTTTACCTATTTTTTTGTTTCAGCAATTTATACACTCATTAGTTTAATCATTTTGATGCTTTCTAGTTTAGTTGTCATGCTCTTTAGACAAGTAATTTCCTGCTTTCTAGTTTAATTATTTCAAATCTTTCTATTTTAATGGCCTTTAGTTTAAGTCTTGTTTCAGTTGTTCCATTCATTTAGAAAATTCGAGAGAAAGATAGTCAAGAAGTGTCCTATTGCATATAGCCTTGAACACTTCCCGATCGATATTTGATGTACTTTTCAACTAAAGAGATAGGTACAACGATAGCCTATCAAAATACACATGTTCATGATCAAGAAGCCTCTTTTCCTTAGGTTGTCTTGGGTTAAAATCCTGTTATGACAAGCCATCCACCAGAAAAAAGTTATTTTAGGAGTCAAGTGTCGATTCCAAACCCGTTTCCATATCTTGCTTTGAGTGCCCTTGTCTGACAGAAGACAATAAGATGACCTAATAGATAGGTTGTCCTTTCTTTCCAAGGACCAAAATAAATTATCTTCAAAATCAAATAAAGGGATTCTAGTTAAGGAGAGACAAACTTGTAAGGAATTAGCAAGATGTTTCAAGTCAGGGGAAAGAGGGCAGCATAATCTGAGGTCTTTCCAACACCTAGCACCAAGTGGAACAAGAAGGTAGTCACATACACTCAAGCCAAAGTAATGAGTCATTGATTCCAATAGGTTTTTAAACTCAGAATTGGCCAAAGGGGCATCAAATAGCCAAGGGTCTTTCCAGAAGAAAATACAATATCCTCTACCATGCTTCCATCGTATACCAGTTTGAAGTAGCTTCTTCATTTTGTAGATATTATTCTAGGCTAAGGAAGCATGAGGTTGATCATTCTCAAAACATCTGATCAGGGGGCTATTATCTAGATATTTGGCATTCATTATTCTGCACCAGTCCTTTTTATTTCTTAACTAGTTCCATCCAACCTTGGCCAACAGAGCTTTGTTAGTAGAATGGAACATTCTAATACCCAGCCCATGGTCCTAGATCTGGTAAGACACACCTTCTATCAACTAACAAGAGACATTTTCTTCTTATCTTCAGTGTCGAACCAAAGGAAAACTCTCTGAATCTTTTCAAACTTCTCAACAATGTAAATGAGCATTTTGAACATAGAGAAAAAATAGATCAGAATCCCCTGAAGGGTAGCAGTGAGGAGCTACAATTTACCAGCATGACTCAGGAGCGAACCTTTCCACTTGGAAAGTTTCCTTTGTATCCTTTCAAGAATAGTATTCTAGAAATTAGGAGTGACTTCCTTAACAGTGAGAAGGAGGCCCAGGTACACCGACATAAGTGAGGCACTCACACAGCCTAAAACAGTAGTCACATGGTCAAGCAGACCAAGAGTGCAGTTAAAAAAATAAATCATACTTTTGTTATAATTGATACACTGACCTGAACAAGTCGCATAAAGATTGAGGAAGCTTTTCCATTTCTTGAATTCAACTACCGAGGCCTTCCCAAAGAACATAGTGTCATCCACGAATTATTGAATGGCAACAGGTTCAAGGGTGGTGGTCGGTTTGACACCCTTGATGGAGCCCTCCAAAAACATACGAGTAATATTCCTGCTTAGCACATCCACCACCATTATAAATAAATATGGGGAGAGGGGGTCCCCCTGATGAATTCCCCTCCCAGCCTTAAAGAGCTCATGAGGCACTCCATTGACCAGGACAAAGTACCGAACTATGGTAACACATTCCATAATTGTGTTGATCACTTTTTGATTAAAACCATACCTATCAAGGACTTTAGGAAGGAAGTCCCATATAACTTTATCATAAGCTTTAGAAATGTCAAGCTTTAGAGCCATGCTAGCATTGTTGCACCTGTCCATAGAAGGTAATATTTCATGAGTGGATATAGCTGCATCCAAGATATGGCGACCATGAACAAAGCCTTTTTGACTTGGGCTTATTATTTTATCTAGAAGGGGTTTTAAATGGTTCACCAGGATTTTGGAAAAGATCTAATAAACAGTGTTACAAACGTTGATGAGCCATAAATCTACCATGGTCTGAGGTTCATCAATTTTTGGCACAAGGTAAATGAAGGTGTGGTTTAGTTGTTTGAGAAATTTCCCCAAGTTGAAAAAATACCTAACCGCTGAATTAAAGTCCTCACCCACAATGTCCCAAAAGATTTGGAAGAAATTAGGGGGTAACCATCGGGTCTAGGGGATTTATAAGCACCCATACTAAACACAATGGATCTGACCTCCTTAGGAGTAACAACCCCCATAACAAAATTATTGTCCTCATTGGTTATGAAATTAGGAAGGGGTTCCAACAACAGAGTATCCAAAGCTAGGATAGGGTCCTCAGCGTGGGTGGAGAAATCCCTATTGAAGTAGCCAGCAACCAATAGCTCAATTTGAAATGGGGTAGACACCACAACCCCTGCCTCATTTTTCAACTTTTTTATTTGATTTATTTTCCTATGTTTGAGGACTGAAACATGAAAGAGGTGTTTCGATCCCCCTCAATCAGCCATTGAATTTTGGATTTTTGCTTCTAGAAAATTTCTTCTTTCTTCAAGATTTTCTCCCATTCTAGATGCTCAAACCTTTCCTATTGACAAGTCAGAATACAGGTATCTCCTTCCTCCATCCTTTTTGTAACTCGCAGAGCTTGTCAAACACAATTTTATTTTATGGAACACATCCCCAAAAACTCGCTTATTCCATCCTTTAACCATATTTTTGATGTGTTTGAGCCTATGGAAGATCCTGAACATAGGGGAACCATGAACAGGGATATTCCACCAAGTAGTAACCTTATTCATGAATTCAAGATGGGAGTTCCACATAATCTCAAAATGAAAAGGGAAAGGACCAATAACATAGTGTTCATTTAGGGTCAATAGCAGAGGATTGTGGTCAGAAACAGTCTGGGGTAGAGCCAACAAATTAGCATTAAGCATGTAAGTCCAATTAGAGGAAAAAAAAAATCTATCAAGATGGACCTGGATCAGGCCTACCCCAAGGTGTCTATTAGACCAAGTATAAGACTAGCCCTACAAATCAACATCCACTAGGCCAATACAATTCAAGAAGTTAGTCAGGTCAGACATGTTGTCAGAGTAATCCACTAGATCACCATTCTTCTCTAATGGGTAAAGGAGGGAATTGAAATCACCAGCAACCATCCAACGGGCACCTTGATTAGTCAAGCTCTAGTTAGATATTTCCTGTCAGAAGGTTTTCCTAATATTTGGGGCATAAATGTTGATCAAAGACCAAGAGCCCCCAATATTGGAGAAACTAACTCCCACACTGTTCTTACAATGGAATAGTTCAGTACTAGAGATCCTAATGGGATTCCACATCATAGAAAGGTCGCCTGAAGCCCCATTTGCATCACTATAAGCAAATAGGGTGTTCAGCCAGATATAATTTTCTATGGGTTCAAAATTGGTTTTCTTCATCTTAGTTTCTTGTAGGTGTAAAACATCAATCTTGTGTTCTAAAACATATTTCTTCAGGGCCAACTGCTTATGGGGGTTGTTTAGCCCTCTCACATTCCATGAAAGGACCTTCATTTTCAATATTTCTTTGAGGACACATCCAATGTCCTTTGTTTACCTACCATAATTTTTGTTGTTGTCTCTTTGTGCCTAGTCGATCGCTGGTTGGGTCTATCAAGATTTGACTCACCACCCACATTTGCCTTCTTTTTTTTACCCTTCCTCTTAGGAGTTGACCATAACTCTTCTTCTATAGGTTGAGGATGAGCCACCATAACTATCTCAATCAGTCCTAGACAAGGTGTAGCCATTGATACTCCTTCCTCCTGTATCTCACCTTCCTCCACACCCAAAGTAGGTGAAGGAAGCTTCTCCATAGTTGCCACAAAATCCTAAGCCATGCCAAAGTTAGGATTTGGGGATCTACATACCAGAACACTTGTGGGGGAGTGACTACTGAGCTCCACAGTAGAGTCATCTGAGACCCCAAGTGGAAAGTCCAACAGGATCTCAAGGTTAGCAAGTCTAGCCTTGGTCAGGGACTCAAAGACCTTAAGAATGTCAGATTCAAAAGGGTATTGATTTGAGGGGAACTCATCACTTGGAGCACTATGGCTAGGGTTAAGTCTAACCATGGACTTGTGGTCCAAAATAAGGTGACACGATTTAGCGCATTTTTGGCAACATATCACAGCATTCTCATAGCAAATTGGTTGAGTCCAAGAACCAAAAATGGAACAAAGATTCACAAAGTTGGGTAAGGTCTTATTTATATCAATGTTGACACAAAAGCGAGCAAAAACTAACCTGGACATGGATCTGGTGATTGAATCTAAGGTGATGAATTGCCTCAAGGAATCACCAATACTCTTAAAGATCGAGCCATCCCAGTATTCTAGGGGAAGGCTAGGGAGACACACCCAGACATGATCTGACTTGTTGAGATCAACAATAGGATCAAATCCTAGTTTCTAGCGACACAATGACAACCCATGCTTCACATAGGCCCAGGGGCCCGAGGAGAGCACCAAGATCAAATCTTTTTCGACCATGAACTTAAAGAGGAAAACTCCACCAACCATGGCCCAGACACTCATGCTGCCCTTCAAGCACCATTTCGTACAAACCCATCTCTGAACCGTATCAACAAAGGGTCGAAAGGACAAAACTTTCTGACCATCACTTTCTCCATGGAAGAGACAATCTTATTGCTAATAGCTTCAGGGATAGAGCAATCAGTGCTTGATACATAAATTTCCTCTTCAGAGCTAGGAAAGGGACACTTTGAAGTTGGGCTCGTGTTGGTCAACACTTCTTTCCATACTTTTGACACCAAGGTTAAAGGAATCATCAACACTTTAGCAACAACATGTTAGGAATCACAAGATCCCCAAAAGCAGATGGCACATTGGAAACCAAAGATGGCATCACATGTGTTGTGGCAAGAATCTGGTCAGAAGGGGATAGAGGGGACCGTGGGGTACCCCCGACGTAGAATCAACCATGCACACAGAAAATTCAAACTAGGGGGAGCAGGAAATAATTTAGATAGTTAAGGTCAGCGAATGTTGTGCAATAATGGGTTTGTAGTTTAAATTTCAAGTCTCTGATAAAATTTTCCATAAACATGATAATCTTTTATTTTTTAGGAATGTCAACAAGAAAATAGTTAGCCCAGCTCCTCCATCTCTGGAAGAACGTTATGAAAGACTCACCCTCTTCTTGTTTGGTGTGACATAAGGTGGCAATGGTGATGTCATTTTCAATGTTAAAGGAAAAGTGGGTGATAAAATTGTCAGCTAGTTCATCCCATGATCAAATGCCTGTAGGTAGATAGGTGAACCATTCAAGGACTTGTCCTGCGGGACTCCTAGGAAATAGTCTCATTAGATATGTATGTTCGAAAGCAATTTCAATCAAGGTTGTGTGGAACTCTCTCACATGCTCAATGGTATTTCCCTTTCCTCTATATTTGGGTAAAGTTGGCATGACATAATGAGGAGGAAATGGAGGCATGTATAATGTCCTATCAAATGGGTATGGACATAACTCGAGTAGAGTAAGTTTTCTTGTTTGACAATTTCATGGTTTCCACTTGTTTTTTCAAGGCTAGCATGTGATTGGTTAGGACATCATATTGTGTCAATGACATGTCTACGACATTTACAATTGCATTTTAATAAGGACCCAATTTCATTTTTTGCAATCCAATGTGTTGGTTGGATGAATTGGTGTCAATGTAAGGTGTATATGGTATGTTATAATTTGGAATGTTATGGGTGTATGACAGGATTTTATTTTGGATATGTGGAGTGTGAGTTGGAATTTGAGGGATGTGAGTTGGAATGTGTGAGGTTTTGGTATTGAATTGTGTTTGGAAAGGATTGGAAGTATTTGGACCTTGTGTGTATTGGTTGTTGAATTGGAAGGGCCCTTGTGTATTTTTTTGTTGGGGGATACTTGTGTTAGGACCTTGGGATGTATTGGTATTGGTATTGGTCCCACGAATATGAATCCTAGTCCTCTTATTTTTTCCCAAAGGATTTGATGATGTGACGTTCATGGCACTAGATGTTCCAAATAGACTAGATGTATAACCAAAATGTTGTGACATGACTTGTGTCATGGATTTTGTCATGGATTTTGTCATGGATTGTGGTGGAATCTTGAGTTGGACCTCCTTGTGGCATAGAAACATTTATTTGTGGGATCTTGGAACCACTAGAAGTAGATGTGCCATGTCCTTTGCTTTGTTTGTTTGGGGTAGGTTCTGCTTGAAGTGTGTGCACATCAAATCCATGGGGTAATTTGGCACCATTATGCAAAAGTTTGGCCAAGAATCTTTGAGGGTTTAGTGCTACTATTTCATCTACAAATCATGCCACATTGGGATCTTGGGAGGCTGCCTCTATCTCATCCTCATATATGTCTTTGTTCTTATATTTGTCAAAAGGATTATGAGGTCTAGGTGCTTCATTTGAAGAGGAGCCAAATTTTATGTTGCTAGTGAGGTTGTAAAGTTCATCATCATCATCATGGAAGAAATCTATTTATTTTCTCTTCCTTTGTGACCTTGTTTCGGCCATAAAAAGACTTGCAAGGGAAATGAAGGTGGTAGGTAAAGTCTAGGAAATGACAATGCAAAGGTATGACTTAAGCCTAAGGTATGCAACCTAAGCTATGTTTTTGGATTTTTCAAAATATAAGGGATGCCTAATGATGATGTACCAAGATAAAGAGTCAAAGTGACAATAGCCAAGATGTGGATAAGATAATATCACAATGATCAAACCTATGGTATGTCTAAAGTATGCAACTATGTTTTTTGGATTTTTCAAGGTATAAAGGATGCCTAATGATGATACCAAGATAAAGAGTCAAAGTGACAATAGACAAGATGTAAATAAGATAGTGTCACAATGATCAAAATCTGAAGTATGTCTATGACTAAAGGATGCAAGATGTAAGATGAAGGGATGGAGTAATATGACCTAGTATGAAGACTAAATACCTTTGGTAAACCTAAAGTAAAGGTTGCTAATCAAAATAAGATAGGAAAATCAAAAAATATGATTATCAATGACCTTGAGAATGGAAAATAATAAAATGACAAGTTGACAAGGTGGTCTCAAACTAGACTTGTGAGTTGACGAACCAACCTAATATGACAAATGACTAAATTGATTGATTTGAGAGATAAGGTCAAGATAATATGAATTTGAAGCTATTGTCTGGTCTAAGTCTAATAAAATCCCAAATCTGTGGTTTGCAAGAGGTTTATGCAAGCTAAATTTTGTCTAAGGTTTGACCTATGATGATAATGACTAATGTAAAGGTAGGCCTAAAGATAAAATAAAAATGACAGAATATGAAAGTTGCAAGTCTAAGGTTTGATAGCAAGAATGTACTCAAGAATTGATAATAAATGATGATGATTTAGATTTACCTAAAAAAATTCACAACTAACAAATGCAGTGTCCAAAGCAGTAGTTGTGGTGTTCTGAGCATCATTTGTGATTTTCTAGTTTTAACAGTTATGGTATTTTGAGGCTCAATTGCAATTAACAATGACAGTTATAGCAAATAGCTTGTTTTGATCCCAAGTTGACTGATTTTGGCTCAATTTTGATCTATTTTTTGTGAATTCTAAATGGAAAACACTGCAAATAGTTTGAAAACAATTGTCTTGGTAGGTATGAATATCAAAAAATGTGTTTGCAATGTGTATATTTGGAGGTTATTCATCTCAATTTCCATGGGTTTAGCACAAATCGAATACAAATCACACACATAAGACACTTGCCTATCTTATGGCCAATGGCCAATGCCATGACCCTCGAGCCCACAGCTTGGAATCCCCTTCGACGCAAGGGAGGGACACCCTTTCGGGTTATGTATCACCTCTTTTCTTTGAAAGTGGATGGATAGGGGCCTCCTTGAATGGAAGGATGACCCAATCACCCTCTCCTTGGAAAGTTACAAGTCTGAATCAAGTAACTTATTCTCAACCAAGGATTCTTGTATCCCTTAAGGGAGCCGAATGGTGAGTAACTTTTGGGGTGCGATGCTACATCCCCTACACCGAGCATGATGCCAATAAAAGTCAAGTATAAAAGGAGGGATTCTAACTATTTTAGTTCTTAGATGCAACTCGAGGACATGCCACCTCATGAGAGTCCAACAAGCCACTTAAGACTTTAACCACTCCTACTAGGGGCATTTATATGCAAAGGTACCTCCCCATTCTAAATGGCACTGTACGGAAAAGGCCTACACAGCATGAGGACTTGACATTTCATCGAATCCTTTTATACACCGGCCCAAGGGAAAAACCGGTTGGAGTCACCAAGGAGTTCTCTATATGGATGCGTCTCACTTGGTAGGACCCTCTAAGGGTAAAACAAAAGAAAGGAAAAGACAATACTTTTGGTCTCCAAGATCACGCAAGTTGCGAGGAGAGAGCATACACAATTTTTTTGACTTACACTAGCATGGTTTTCAGTAACCTTAATAAAACCGAATGTGTGGGTGATAGTGCAAATGTCAAAAGATGTTTTTGATTCTCAAGATCACCAAATGGTGCGAGAGAAGAGCATACACATCTTAAGTCAAATACAAAACCACAAGACAATAAGACAATGGTTTATTTTATGTCCCCAAATCAAAATGTGGGAAAAGACACTTGATGCAAAATTGTTGTTAATTTTAAAACCAATGAATGTGGAAAATGCAAGGTTAATTTTAAGCCCCAAATGAATGAGATTATGCAAGTTGTTATGAATTTTAACCGTAAGAGTGAGATAATGCATGTTGTGGTGTATTTTAGGCCTTATGATGGAATATGCAAGTTATTGTATATTTTAAGCCTTATGAGTAAATATGCACGTTGATTTAACCAAATGAGTGTAAAGATATTACAAAATGAGACAACATAAACAAGTTAGCAAAAATGCCTCCTTCCACCTATGCCACACACTGCAAATCAAATATCAGTAACATGAAAACCCCTGGACTAGGAAAAACAAAAGATCTAATTTGAAAATTCCTACTAAAACCCAACTTTCAAAATCAACAGGCAATTGCATCGTAGAAAGTTACAATTGCAGCTTACTATCCAGAAGCAAATGTGTTCCTGATAATGAATGCATCGCCAAAGATGTCAACTACACCAAAAAAAATGTGGTTCCAAAAGGACATGAGTGTGGTGCACAAGATAAAACCTACAAAATCACTTAAACCCAACAAAATTTCAAGAAATAACAAGGTAAAAACGATGTAAGAACTTTGTTAGGACCTAAAACTAAGACCAGAAAACTAGAAATTAGCCCAAAAACTAGAGAAATAAAGCCCTATAAGAATTTTCCCCAAATCTGAAGAAAATGTATCGTGCGAAGTCATAGTTGTGGCTTTCTACTAAAAATAGTTATGTCGTTTCAAGATTCAAATGCATTGTTATGTACCTGTAACTTGCAAAACTCAAAATTTCTTGCAAAATCTTTCAAATCTATCAAATTCATGTCAGGTTCACCAATGTAATCTAGGGTAAAATTCAGGTTAAGGTATTAAAGCATCAAAACTAAACCTACAAAGCCCTAAATCAATAATAGAGCATAATCCAACATAGAAGTATAAACACGAAGTAAATATCACCTATGCCATGGTTACTTGACCTCCATTGTCCTTCTCCATTTTGCTTGAATGTGTTTGATGCCCTCAGATTTGAGTGTGCAATAGTAGCCTAATGTCTATAATAGCAAAATATTGAAGATAGTTGTCTCCTTAAGTAGCATGTACTTGTGCATAAACTCGATCCATAGAAATGACAATAACAGGTGTCTTATAGAAATCCAAATGTGAATGAAAGGTTGAGATTAAATTATGTTAATCAATAGCCAAGAATGAAATTTGATAGGGTTAGCGCAAAGATAAGAAATGAATGGCTGAGGTTGAATAAAATAATTCAATCAAGGGTTGAAATTAGATGAGACAAGAAGAGATAAGGATGACACTGATAGAGAGAAAAAACACAAAAAAGAAGAAATTAAATAATTCTAAAAATTATTTAGTTTGAGAAGAGGGAAAAAGTTGACTTTTAAAATAATTGGAAACAATGATCTCATTAAAAAGTGGAGGAAAAAAACAAGTTACTAAATAATTAAAATAATTATTTAATAGTGGAAGGAAAAGCTGACTTTTTAAATAAAATAATTGGAAACAATTATCTCATTAAAAAGCAAAGGAAAAAGACAAGTGAGGGAAAAGCTGATTTTTTAAATAAATAATGATTTAATTCAAAAATGGGGGAAAAGGACAAATTAGTAAGTCATTAAATAAATAAAATTTATTTAATTTATAGAAGAAGAGGATAATGAACAATTAAATAATTGAAATAATTATTTAATTATAGTAGAAACGGACAACAATTAAATAAATAAAAATTTATTTAATTAAGAAGAAAAGAAGTCATTAGTGAAATAATTAAATAAATAAAATTTATTTAATTAATCAAAGAGAGGAAATGAAAGAAAAGAGATGAATTAATTAAATAATTAAAATTATTTAATTATTAAGGAAGAAAGGGGATTGACGGAGAAAAAAATTGTTCGCAGGCGAAGGACATTTTTTAGTGTCTATAGGTGGCACTATATACCTATGTGCTAGTGTGGAGATGTAAGGTTGAGTGTCTATTTAATAGATAATTTTCCATACAATTTTCTGAGAATGTGATTTATGATAGCCCCTATTGACAAAAAACCTTGACTGGAGTCTAAGGTTTAATATTATGTTATATGTAGTCAACCTTGATGTGATGCACTAAAAAATCAGAAATTAGATATGCAAGAAGTATAAAAAAAATTATAATAAATTATACACATTCATCTATACACCCATAACATCATATATTAATATAATTTAATGTATTATGCATGTCTTATAATTCAATCATCATGCTTCATATATATATAAAAGTGTGAAATCATATGGATTAAATATATATAAGAATAATGAAGTGTGATATATATATGTATATAATCTTTTATTTTTATATTTATTAGACTGCAGGAATTGGGTAGCACGACCCCCTATAAACTGCAGTGCACCTCGTAAACTTTATATATATATATAATCACACTTCATTATTCTTATATATATTTAATCCATATGATTCCACACTTTTCACACTCTTATCTCTCACTTTTCCCTTCTTTATATAACCTCTTAATGCCTTTTAATAATGGCTTTACATCATATCCTTTCATAATAACACTTAATTATCTTTTTTTTAGAAAAAGGTGGAGGGCCTATAGATATATTAATAATAATTAAATTTACAATAAGTAATAGCTTGTGTGGTCCCAAAAATTCCTTTACAATGATAAACTATCTAGCAGCCCTAGTTTGCTACTGAAGATGGGTTGATTACATAATATCCAAAAAAACAAAACTTGTTTTTACGGCCTGAAACTTAGATAGATTTGAGAATGAAGAGAGAAAAATGAAATAAACCACTGCACGACCCCTGAACTGAATTTTCCCTTGGGTCTACCTGCGCTATTAAGATCATGTCTGGAACAAGACCCTGCACCTTTTTTTCTCGAGCCAAATTTGATTTGTATTTCTAAATTTGTCGCTCTAGGGATTGATGCTCCGAAAATTGTTGCTCCAGAATTTTGACATCGGCAACAACATTCTACTTTCCTTTAACATACTCAATATCAAAACCATTTTCCTGTATCTTATGGGTCCAATTCTGATTTTCGTTGAGGTCCTACTATTCCAATACCGCTGACATATCTCAAGCCAAATTTGAACTGAGTTTTCTAAAATTGTTGCTCTAGAACTCAATGCTCCAGAATTTATTGCTCTAGAATTTCATCAAAGACTTTTCTTATGAACTTTTCAAACTGTTGCTTGTCTTTTCTTTTTTATTTTTGATACATATGAAGAGACTATCCAAAAGGGTGAGCATACAGCTCCACAACTGGTGCCATCCGCTAAACAAATTAGTCTTTATTATTGCCAATTTCATCTTGCTTCATCATTTTTTATTGCCACCTTTGTCCTACTCAATTAGGTTGATGACAATGTGATTACACCTAATTATCCGTTGCAAAAACAAAGTGATTATGCATTTATGAATGAATTATAAGTTCCTTTCACACATGGCCAAAGTCATGGCTTCCTTAGCAGCTAATGCAGCAACTTTCGGGTATGCTTGTAATTCTATGTTATTATACACATCAATTTCTTTCCCATCACAACCCATATTCACCAATTTATTTGACATTCCATTCCCCTCTCTGTAGGTATGTGAGATGATAAAAGCTTGAAATTTGTCCAACAAAAACTAGATTTTATGTAGAATATATTTCAAACACCAACTGTGCACCTTTCTCTCCTTGCAGGCATTAATTATGATTAAGGAGTCCCCCTTGATGTGAATTTGTGCAATACCCAATTTGAGGGCAACTTCCGACCCTGCTAGAACTACCCGAGCCTCAGCCACATTATTCATGCCCACTGGTAGTGAAAATGAACTAGCCACTATTACTAATCCCAAAGAGTCTCGAATATAGATTCCTACCCCTGATATGTCGGGGTTCCCTCTTGAAGCACCATCAAAGTTGAGTTTGAAAAAATCAGGGCATGGGGGCTTCCATCTAATTGCTTTTCTATTCACCTTCACTTTGTTATATCGATGTAAGCTTCCTACAAATGGAAAAATTATGTTCTTCCAGTTATTCAAAATAGAGTCATCCCAATTTGTAATCAAGGATGACATGTTCTTATGTTTCAAAACATAAGCATTAACCACTTCTAAAAATGCTTTTTTCAATCTTGACTTTGACGACTGCAAATGAAGAACTTGATTTCCTGAAAATGCATAAATTGTGTTCCCACCATATATTCCATATTACTAGTAGTGGGATAACTTGCCATACATCTGAAAAAAAAGAGTATTTATACAACAATTTCCAACTCTGGAAGATGTCCCAAATAGAATTTGGAAAAGGGTTGTATAAGTTCAACTTTCTCTTTACAAACATCTAGTATTCTTGCACAAAACTACATAGTACAAATAAATGGTCTACATTCTCCAATTCTTCCTCACATAAAGGACACTTGAAGGGATCAACAATTCGTAGTTTAGTTAAGCAATCACTCATTAAAATTATCTTTCGCAAAGTTAGTCATGCAAAGCTCCCAGCTTTTGGAAGAATCTTATTGTTCCAGTAATATGAATAAGCCCTCTAAGAAACTAGTTGATCCCTACACTGGGTTAGAGATTTTTATCCTTGCTTCACAAAGTAGGAGCCTTCTTTTGAAGGAGCCCACAGAATCTTATCAAGCTTCCCTGAAATGAATAAAATTCTACTTTTAGAGTGTCTTGAAACAATGAAAATTGATTGGTAGAAAGAGATGAATCAAAATGCTTTTTCTAGATTACTTTACCCATAAGGCCTTTAGTTGAATGTATATAATCTAGAAAATTCTCACCCCATTCTCTTGACAATACAAACCTTGATGTAATTCATGAATATTTTTCCAAAGGGAGCTTACCATTCCATGAGTCCTCCCAAAACTTCATGCTTTGCCCATCATGAATTTCCCACGTGATGAATGAAGTAATAATCGACCTACATGATGTCAAGAAATTCCACATGGCCGATCCTGAAGGCAGGTTTAAAATAGTAATAATCCTCAAGGGGTTTGGAGTGTCAAGATACTTAGCCTGCACTAGCTTGCACCACTTCGATTAAGGCTTTGTATACATTTTCTAGACTAACTTGGCCCCAAATGCCTTGTTCTTGATTGAAATATTGTGGATACCTGGTCCTCCTTGGGATTTTTCCAGCACCATACTATCCAAGGATATTAGAGGCACTTTTTTGCAATAATTCATATTACCCTTCCATAGAAAATTCCTAATAATGTTCTCAATTTCAAGGATAACAAACTTTGGAGCCTTGAGAACTACTAGAAAATAGCTAGGGATTGTCAATAATGTTGATTTTATTAAAATAATTTAGCCTGATAATGATAACCATCGTGCCTTCCACATTAGAATCCTTGCCTTTAATCCTTATGTTACTTTAACCCAATAAGCAGCTTTATTTGGATATTTGAAAAAAGGGATACCCAGGTACGCACATGGAAGCTCTGCTTGCTTAAACCCCAATATTTTAATTTATTTTTTATAGCCTCTTTTGTATTGAAAACATAGATTTTGGACTTGGAGGCATTAACTTTTTGACCTAATGCTAAGCAATAGTTGTCAAGCACTTGTTTGATTTGAGTGGCTTCATCCACGATTGATCTACCAAAGCAAATGGTATCATCTGCAAATAGAGAATGAGTTATTGAAATGTTTGTGTTGGAAATAGTGATGCCTCCACAAAGTCCTAGGCTCTTCTTATGAGTAATTAATCTACTAAGCGCCTCAACCATTATAATAAATAGAAAGGGGATAATGGATCCCCTTGTCTCACTCCTTGTGATGCTGCAAAGAAGCCCGTAGGTGAACCATTGAGGATGATAGAAAATTTTGCTCCTGATAGGAAAGATCTAATCCATCTATGAAATTTTCCTTTGAAATCATTTTTTTCAAGGACTTTGTTAAGGAGATCCCAATCTACTCGATTGTAAGCCTCCATCATGTCTAGCTTAACAATGAAAGAAGGTAGACGGTCAGAATAAATTGAGTGAGGGGTCTCATGCTCTATTACTGCTCCTTCAAACATTTGACGACCTGGGAAAAAGCCTCCCTGCTCCTGAGAGATAATCTTTGGGATAAGAGGCTGCAATCCGAGGTATATTTCCTTGGTAAAGATCTTATAAATAGTGTTGCATAGCGATATAGGCCTGAACTCTGCAAAGGTTTTAGGGATTTTTAGTTTTGGAATGATTGAAATGTTTGTCACATTGAACTACCTTAGCATGGAACCCATTCTTCTTGATTCTTCTAGAGCCCACAATAGATCATAACACAAAAAATACCAGTCTTTTTGAAAAAATATTGTTGTAAATCCATCCGGACTTGGTGCCTTATCTGGAGGCAATGAAAAAAAAAAGCCTTTAACTTCATCCAAGGTAAAAGGTTTGAGAAGGGCATCATTATCCTCATCTTGAACTAGGGAGGGAATAACCTCGAGAATCCCATTTTCATCTTTCCTTCGTTGATCATCTTTGTCTTGAGGGGTTGATAAAAGTTCATAAAAGAATCTCTCAGCTTCTCTCTTGATATCTTCTTCTGACATTAGCCTGATACCTGAGGCCATTTCTTAGATTGAAAATATTGTTGAAGTAGCTCTTTTTATGTATGCAGAAGCCTAAAAATACTTTGTATTTCTACCACCCTCTCTAAGACATAGTTCTCGTGATTTTTGGCACCAATATATTTCTTCCCTAGCACATAACTCTTCTCAATCCCCTTGCAATTAATTTTTCTTCTCAAAAAAATTATCATCTAATCCATTTTGAATAATTTACTTGTGAATTGCCGATAACTCTTTGAAAATGACCTCTTTTTGTTGGAAAACATTTTTAAACACCTATTCATTCCATACTTTTATTTGTTGTTTGACATGTTTTAATTTTTGATGAAGCTAGTACATTTTTGAACCCTATTCAAATAGAGCATTTATCCACCATTGATGCAACAGAGGCAAAAACTGTGGGTGCCTAAACCACATGCTTTCAAATTTGAAGGATGATTTTCCTTTAGGAAGGGAGACATTTGAGATATGCAAAGAGATTGCATAATGATTAGATCCAGCAAGAGGTAGGATTTCATATTCCAAACCCTGTTGCCTTAAAAACTAGTTTGGAGATACCAAAAATCTGTCTAATCTTTCAGCAATTTGTAAGGAACCTTTCCTACAATTCGTCCAATTGTACTTACCCTTGGATGGCACAATGTCTATAAGAGCATTGGTGAGAATGAAGGAACTGAAATCTTCAATCACTCTCAATGGCTGCCTAGTACCTCCAGCTTTTTCCTGTAGTGAGACTATGGCATTAAAATCTCCTCCCAAAACAACTTTTGCATCACCCAGGTCATTTAAAACATGAGTTATTTCATCCCACAACTCTTTCTTATTGATTATTGAATTAGGCCCATAAATATTAAACAACCAATACTTCAGGCTAAATTTAGAAACCTCAAGCAACTGCCAATTAGACTCATTCCTTGTTGAGATAACATTTATTTCTTTAGGGTTCTATAAAGTAACCAGTTCTCTAGAGGCCCCCTGGGCTAGAGAGTGGGCCGCTTTCCACCTTGTCCATTTTTGTAGGGAGGTTTCATATGACTGTGTTGAGAGTTTAGACTCCTGAAGCAAAACAATATCTACTCCACAAACATCAATTTGATGCTTGATACGAGCTCTCTTGTCAGGGGAATTTATACCCCTGACATTCCACGAAACAACCTTCATTGTGCTCAAGGAGAGCAGCAAGCTCTCCTCAAGCATTTGTTTGGAATAGAGTCATAAATATTTTTTTGAACCCCTGCTTCAATCTCCTCTTTCAACTTAGCCAAATTGGATTTCCTTCCCCACTTCCATAGTGAATTCTTCGAAATTGCTTGAACATGAGTCTGAGATATGGACATATCTTTGAATAATCATATTCTGCTTCTTCCTAGTCTACCAAGCAAGACTATTGTTGTTGTGGATGTTGATCTAAATCTTCATGAGTACACTAGTCTGACCCATTACCTTCATAAGTTATCCCTTTTTTCCCCCAATCCATCTTATTCTTTTTTACCCCCACTATGATTTCCTCTTGATCCGCTACACCTTTCCCCCAATCCTCCTCAGCTGCTAACTCCTTAGCTATTTCATCATACATATATGAACGTACTGATATTAAGAATTGTTCTGCTAGCAATTCCAGCTCATCAATTTTATCAGATTGAGCAATTTGAATCATTGTACACGATTCTTGAGATAGGAGAGTAGGACAAGCACCCCTACATGTATTTGATGACACAACTTAGAGCTTAGAACAATCTTCAAACATCAATTTACACACAATAATATACAAATGACCTATGAAGTGCCTCACAACCCTCTATATCCTACCAACATTCTACCCAAGCCTAAAACATTGTCTTGTCCTCAAGACAGCCTGGCAAAACCACTTGTATCCTTCATTTTTTCCTTTCTTTCTATGGTTCTTCCTTAGTAGAAACCATCTTTATGTTCTCTACTTCTTCCACAATTGCACTCACATGATGTGCTTAGTAGCGTGTTCTATCTCTACTCAAATATTTAAACTTTTCTTGATTTATATCATATTTTACGTATGAATATTGATGTTTGTACAACCTCTTAAATACATATGTTATCTTTTGCCAATTGGATCCATCAATCCATCCATAATTCATTTTCATATATTCCTTCTTCAACTTTTTATTCTAATACATTTTTTCAAAATGATTCTTCAATCCAAAAAGGCTACAAGGATGAAGATCCCAACACATTTCTTCTCTATTTCCTTTCCTATGACAATGAGAACATTGCATTTCTTGAATAAATTTGTTAGAAATTATTATACTTGTAGCATCATCTTCTTTTCCATTTCTAGGACCTTCATTATTTAGCCTAAAAAATGGTATAATGGGCTCTTTAAAATAAATCTTGCATATGCCACTCTTCTTGTCATCTTAAAACCAACATCCTTCGACCAATATCCTTTGTCATTATCATCACAACTATCAAGACTTGTAGATTCAAAAATATCATTATCTCCAACCTCACACTTTTTGTCAAAAGAAGCTTGAGTTATATCACATTTATCAAATGATTCATCAAATGAATAATACAAATCATTTGTGTCACATGATATATTGCATAATGTAGGCTTAGACCTTAGACATATATTTTCATTTAGGATTTCTTCAAGTAAATAATCTAATAGCTTATTTTCTTCTTTTAATTTTGATATTTTGTCCTTTTATAAACTATTTTCCTTTTCTAATTCTTCATTTTTATTTTTAACTTTCTCTAGTTCTTCTTCTAAAATATTTTTTCACACATTAATTTTTCATTTTCTTTCTTTACTCTTTGTCCATTCTTTCCCATTGAAACAAATTTATTTTTAAAAAAATCCAATTTTTTAACTTCTTAAATTTGTAACATTAATTTTTTTTTTTGGTATGATCTCCCTTCGTATGCAACAACAACCAAGGTTCCCGCAATGGAGCCAAATGTTGATAGAAACCCTTAACCGGAGTCTAAGGTTTAATATTATGTTATATGTAGTCAACCTTGATGTGATGCAATAAAAAGGGAGAAATTAGATATGAAAGAAGTATAAACCAAATTATAATAAATTATACACATTCATATATACACCCATAACATCATATGTTAATTTACTTTAATGTCTTATGCATGTCTTATAAGTCAAACATCATGCTTCATCCATATATATCTTTCACACTTCATTATTCTCATATATATATTTAATCCATATGATTCCACACTCTTATCTCTCACTTTTCCCTTTTTTATATAGCCTCTTAATGTATTTTCATAATTCCTTTTCGTCATATCCTTTCATAATAACACTTAATTATCTTATTCTCACAAATTTACTTTTTTATTTATAATATTTTACACTTTTATAGATTATTTAGGAATATTAGAGGTGTTTTAAGGCTATTTAAGGTATATAATGGATATATGGGTATAAATTACCTAAATGATCTGTGAGGCACCTCATAGCCCTCTATATCCTGCTACAACCCCTTAGATTTTATAAACATTCATACATGACAATTAGAACACACTAACTAAAGGAAAACATAAAGATATTTAAATTGATTGATTTCAAGTGTGTTGAGGATGATGGGGAGAGAAAGTAGATAGTATACCAATGCCTTTATCTAGTTGGGCAATAAAGTCTTTGTGTTCACACAAAACATGTAACAAATAAAGTTGAAGTGATTCATTAATCAATACATCACAAAAAACTAGGTTTTCCATAATGCACAAGAAAGTTGGGATCTATACATACATTCCAAAAAGCCATAGATACTTACAAAATATTAAATGAGTTTACTTAGTAATCCAGGAACATACCCATACACTTCCTTTATTAATTTGAGAAAATATCTTGTAAAATCTTTACGAGAATTTTACAGTTGTCTAGTTGGTTAACTAATTAAAAACACATCCAGAAACAAAACACTATGTACATGAAGACACTCAATCAAGGTCAAAACTACCTTGAATAATCCAATCTACAAAGGTTTAAAATGTTATTAGAAATTGTGGGACGAACCCAAATCATTATAGCACAAAAATAGCTATACCTAGAGCTAGAAACTATGAACCTTCTAGTTCTATTGTGTTAGTTCTATTTCTTTGTTATGCTCTTCTCTCCAAAACAAATATTTCCTCCAATCCCTCCTTTTAAAATGGATTCAAAGGAAAATAAAACCCATGATCAACCTATTGGGGGAATGTTAGAGGGTCGGTCATCCAACTAGAAAAACCCTAGTCGCTTGAAGAGAATTGATGAGGAATAGACAACTAGTGACATAATTTGATCTACAAACAAGGAAGGGACACCCATGATGGTGTGAATATGGTTAAGAATTTATTATGGGAGAGTGTGAAATTCACTGTAGGGGATGGCCATAGATATTTGAGATGACAAAAGTGTTTTACAAGAAATTGAAAGAATATTGTGTCATGGATTTCCAATCTGCAGGGCATGGGTAACATTGAAGGTGTCACTTTTTTCCTTGGTAAATTATGGAAATATGATTTTCAACCTCATTTGATCAAATCTAGTAGTCGGTGGCTACTGGAATGCATTAATAGCAAGCTTATGAATTTAAAACATGCAA
The DNA here is from genome assembly GCA_007115665.2 of Sequoiadendron giganteum. NCBI lineage: Eukaryota > Viridiplantae > Streptophyta > Pinopsida > Cupressales > Cupressaceae > Sequoiadendron > Sequoiadendron giganteum. Next base: position 285,127,755 of record CM021109.1, on the reverse strand, counting down.
TTATATTCAATTACCAAAAAATGGCATTCATCTACCTATCAATTTTATCTTTTTTGGGGGCTCATCTTCCATCCAACCTTTCAAGTTGGGAACCCTCATTGGGCTTGCACTTAGCTTGGTCAAGAATTCTTAGAAATCCCACCATGCCTAGATAAGACTAAAAAATTTACAATTATGTAACCTTTTGGTCATCTCTTCTTTGACAAAACTTGTCTTCAATGAACCAAGCAAGTGATTGACTTCATTCTCATAGTGAATCAATGAAGTCACAAACTAGTGAACCTTGGTGTTTCCTTTCTCCATTCAATTCACCCTTTGGCCGATAAGATTTTGGTAGAAATGAGACTTCAATGAATTGGTGAACCTCAAAACCAATAGCCAAATTTAATTTATTTTCATTATTTTCTTCAAAAAAAAACCTATTCAGAAAAATCCTCCATCAACTAAATCCATTTTTGACAAAACAAAGATTTTGCAAACTTAGAACTTCGCTAAGAAAAAATTATCTTAGACAATTTTTCTTTTGACAAGTAAATAAGTTTTCAAAACAAGACATGTGCCAACAAATTTTTAAGGAACTAAACTTTGGAAGTAGAAAGGGTTCTCGAATTGAAAATTTAACCACAAAGGAAAGTGAGAGAACAAGGTAAATTCATAAAAATTGAAATATGGCAAAAATGAGTGTAGGTTAGGGGTTATATCAAAAGGGGGTTTCACCAAAATGATAATAAATAACCCTATTCTCCACTATTTCATTCAAGAAATGAGATCCAAACAATGAGATGACTAACAACCAAAAAGGTGAGTCAAATCAAGGTATGAATCAACAAATTTCTTCTTTATACAATGATGGGGGTGTGAGTCAAATAGCACTTTAGGGAGAAGCATTAAAACCATCAAATAAACTCTAAAATGCAAGCTATAAAATGAAAATAGAAGACTATACTCAAAACTGATGGAAACAGTAATCAAAAGGCAAATTTGGAAAGGGGAGAATAATGTGTACTAGTCACCAAAAGTGCCTTTTTGGAGCTCATTGAGGACTCATTCGCCCTATGGTGAATGGGTCCTAGCCAGGGCTTTGTAAAAATGCTTTATGGGTTCTCTTTCGCTATGTTTGCACTTCCAGATTCTCGATTTTTACTATCGAACAACTGAAAACAAATCTTGTAGAAGAGTCTATGTGAAATGAAAACTTTTATTGTAACTTTCTTTAATTTTTCTCTTCAAAGGATATTTCACCTAAAATCTGCAATCATACATCAAAGAGAGAGAAAAATTGTTTATTAGGTGAATAGGGGTTTACCTTGGTCAAACCCTATTTTGGTAATTAAACCTTGAAATAAAACAAAATAGCATGAAGGAAATGATGAATGAACATGAAATGTCACAACTCACCAAACCTTTGATAAAACCTTGGAATATAGATTTGCAACTAGCATGAAGAGGCTTCAATGGATGTGGATCTTGATCATGAAACTTGATTTGAAACAATTCCTTTGAATACTTGAAAGGATCATGAACTCTACATCACCATATTAGCTCAAACAACATGCATGATGCAAGAAATATTTGACATGATAATGGAATCTTGATTGCTGCAATAATCTTCAATAATTCTTCCCTTGAATGCCTTGAAAATGCTCTTGAATGATCTTGATAATGCCCTTGTGAAATATTAGGATACTTGAATCAAACTTGCTAGGTGAAACATAGTGAAATGACCTCCTATTTATACATATGTTAAGATTAATTCCTGAAATTCAAATATCACAAACTGACATCTAAATATAAATTTGAAATCATTGAAAAACCGCCAAAAACATATTTGAATTTAGGGTCCTAGGCCTAAGTGAGCACTCATTCTCCCTATGGCGAATGGGTCCTAGGTCACTTACCTAGGACACACATTGCTCAATCTTAAACATTATATAATGGAATTTATGAATGTCGGGTTTTATCCCTCGGAAAATACAATTAATTATGCTTGGATTTGAATTAAAGGGGCCAATTAAGGAAAATTAACCTCAATTAATTAATAAAGCCCTAGATTAGTGTGAAAGTGTAAAGATACACCTTACTACACCAAAAATAAGGCACAATTAAGTCCATTTTAATTAATAGGTCCTCAAATTAATGTGAATATGTAAAACATATTACAACACTAAATTAAGGCATCATTTAGCTCATTTTATTATCAATTATTTATTCCAAATTAAGTGTGAAAAAGGGATACTTTTTCCCTCACTACATTTAGCCCCCGCTTTAGTGAGAGTATGACCCCATGCCAAACTCACACTAAATTAGACATTCAAGACATATGTATGCAACAATGACAAAGATACACAATCATACAACATCAAAGACCAGGAAGATCAAGCCTAGACTGTATGATCGGTGTGGAACACATCTAAGATTTTTGTTGTGTGCTCACTTCAAGGTAGTGAAACCTCAAGCTTTCCATTAGGCGAGTCTCCCAAAGGGTAGAAAATGAGAGAATCATATTAGGCTCCCATACCATATCAAAGTTATCCTTCTTCCAACTTCAATAAGGCACCACAAGACAAGGTTCAGTGCTCCATAAGGCTTAACAAGCTATGTTATGCTAAGCACCTATGAACAAGGCAAGGCTCCATTGGAAAGCAAGGTGTGTTATGCTAGGTGGCCTTTAATAGGGTTCAAGCTTCACAAGATTAACAAGTTTTATTATTCTAAACACTTATGAACAATAATGCAAGTAAATTTTTGTTCAAAGGGATTTTGCTTAGTTTGTGTAAGGTCTTCTTCTTAGGGAACATCGTGCCTAATGTCTCCAAGAGAGGAAAAGTCAAGAGTAAAAGATTCACAACTTAGGGAATGCAGTGTGTTGCATCACCACTAAGAGGAAAGTCGTATGCTAAGAAATATCACACTCTTGGAGGACAACAAACCCAATGACACCACCAAGAAAAGGATGCATCACAAGATAAAATAAAAATCACACCATGAAACATGAGAAATGTTGAAAGATATTGTCAATGTATGCCCCCACTTTAAAGAAATTGCTACACCCTTACCATGAGAAATTGCTTTAAAGTAGCCAATGTTTAATCCTAAGACATGAGAGCTTACTCAGAAATCCCTATGTCAATTCATATGTTCTTGAAATTAAGCTACATCATGAAAAAGGAAGGAGGGGTTGCCCCTAAAAACACATAAGGGATTTATGGATTCAGGGTCAGTATATCTTTGCTACAATGTTGTTATAGAGCTCGGAAACATCATCATTCCCCAAATACTCATAGAACTGGAAGAATGAAACATAAAGATTGAAAAAAAATAAAAATATTTCTAGTCAACATGGAAGAGACCTAGATGTCTCAACGCCTTGCGTCATCCCCAAAAGGAAAACACAAGACAAACAAAAAAGATAAATTTTTTACAACATAGAGAAGAATTTAGGTACAAATAGAGGAAAGCACAAAAAGAGAGACACACATCAAATAGAATAGTACGAGGGATCACATTACGCACATGCAACCACACAAAGAACATGAAAAAATAAATAAAAAATAAAAAATAAAGAAAAATACTAGTAAGGCACATGTGAGTCAACCTATAGCAGGTTGTTCGCATCCCAATCTTGTTCAGTATATGCAGAAGGTGGACAAGTAGCCAAAGGGACCACATCAAGTATTGAAACTTGGACAAGGCTATCTAACCCCTTGCCCCCACTAAGTGTAGGACAAGGATGAGCCGAGATAAGTGATGAGAATGAGCTCCTTGCAATAAAGAGAATGATTTGCAATGAATTTAAAACTTGTAATAGTGAGGGTGTTATAATCCTACAACTATTACATGGCAAGGAGCAAAATGCATGATTTTTTAATTAAGTTTGATTCTTATAGTGTTCAAAATTATTCAATACTTTCTTTAAAGGACGACAATTATCGGTGTGATGTCCAAATAATCTATGATAAACACAATATGGATCATTTTTATTAGTTTTTATTTTGGTCAAGTTTTCATGTTTAGGTGGTAATTTTATTAGTTCCCAAAGAGAATAGAAGATCGTCTCAGTTTTGGATAGCTATAATAGGTTATAAAGAGATTTAGGAGGTTCATCCAGTTGTTGTAACTAAATTTTTTGATAACCATGCACTCTTGGTTTCTTCTTCTTTGGTATGACAATTGTCTTTTCATCCATTTCTTCTTCTAACTTCAAATCCTTTCCTTTTTCATAAAAGGATGTGTTAGGAGTAGTAAAGTGATCAAGGGTTGTGGCTTCTTTTATCTTATGTGTGGGAAGTGTACTGGAAGCTAGTTGGGGAGGAGGAAATTTTTTGTTGATGAGATAAGCCAAGCTACAAATAGACTCTATTCCTTGTTCGTTTTTAAGCATCTTTCGTATGTTTCCTATAAGGGGAACGACATGGGCAACAATAGGTTCATCTCTCACAAAGTCTTGTAAATTTTTTACTTCTTCATCCAGTCTTATTATGTTTTATTGCGAGACATGAGAAACATCATGCACATTAGTTGTAGGTAAGGAAGTCATTGAAAATGAGGTATGTAGGCTATGATCCATAAAGGGTTAATTATCAACACTATTAGTGAAAGAGTTAGAAAACCCAAGATCCATGGCGAATGGTGTATCGCGGGATGCATGATTCTCAAAATACATCACACAATAGTATTGCTAATAAGACACCAAGTTGTAAAGCTCATACAAGATTTCACAAACTTAGTGTACACACCCAAAATAGAAAGAGGGTAAAGTACAATATAATGACCTAGAATGCAATATGTAAATGCAATTTTTCATACTCTAAACAAGGTAATTTTTTTATGACACTATTCAAAAACCTAAAAATTATGTCTTGTAAATGCAATTTTGAAATAACACAATGCAATAATTTTATCAAATTAAGCTAAATGTGACCAAATTGAAGAAACAAAAAATTCTACAAACAAAAGCAAAGATTTGAGAACAACAAACAGAAATGCATAAATGAATGTTTTCATGCCCAAAAAAATAAAAAAATGACTTTGATCAGGGACTCATTCACCCTAGGGCGAATGCGTCCTAGGTTAGGGTTTTTAAAAGTGTTTTTACATATTTTTGAGTCAATTTCAATGGTTTCTAGATTCTGATCTGAAATAGTGAGTTACAATTTTATTTTTTTGTGAAATGAAGGTTGAATGCAAAATGTGACAAAATAACAACCTAGAAAACCTAATTTGATATGTAATTTTGTTTCAATTTTCAAATGCAAATGAATATGATTTAATGCTATGTAAATGATATACAAAATGACTGATTTTTTTTGTATTTTTTGGATTTAAAGAATACAAAGATGCAATCCTAAAAACCTTAAATGAAATGCAAACTAGACACCCTAAATGATACTCAATTCAATGCAAAGAGATGCAAATGAATGCAAGATCTAAATCTAGGATGAAAGAGGACTCCAAAATAAAAAAATGTAATGATCAAACTCAGGTTCACCACAATGAAACGTGGAGAAAATGAGTGTAGGTTAGGGGTTAAATATAAAAAGGGGGTTCACCAAAATGATAATAAATAACCCTATTCTTCACTATTTCATTCAAGAAATGAGATCCAAACAATGAGATGACTAACAACCAAAAAGGTGAGTCAAATCAAGGTATGAATCGGAAAATTTCTCCTTTATACAAGGATGGGGGTGTGAGTCAAATAGCACTTTGGGGAGAAAGATTAAAACCATCAAATAAACTCTAAAATGCAAGCTATAAAATGCAAATAGAAGATTGTACTCAAAACTGATGGAAACAGTAATCAAAAGGTAGATCTGGAAAGGGGAGAATAATGTGTACTATTCACCAGAAGTTCCTTTTTGGAGCTCACTGAGGACTTATTCGCCCTATGGAGAATGGGTCTTGGCTAAGGCTTTGTAAAAATTCTTTATGGGTTCTCTTTTGTTGTCTTTGCACTCCCAGATTCCCGATTTTCACTATCAGATAGTCGAAAATAAATCCTATAAAAGAGTTTTTGTGAAATGCAAACTTTTCTTGCAACTTTCTTCAATTTTTCTCTTCAAAGGATCTTTCACCTAAAATATGTAGTCACACATCAAAGAGAGAAAAATGTTGTTTGTTAGGTGAATGGGGGTTTGCCTTTGTCAAACCCCATTTTGGTAATTAACCTTGAAATTAAATAAAATAGCATGAAGGAAATGATGAATGAACAAGTAATGTCACAAATCACCAAACCTTTGATAAAACCTTGGAATATAGATATGCAACTAGCATGAAGAGGCTTCAATGGATGTGGATCTTGATCATGAAACTTGATTTGAAACAATTCCTTTGAATACTTGAAAGGATCATGAACTCTACATCACCATATTAGCTCAAACAACATGCATGATGCAAGAAATATTTGACATGATAATGAAATCTTAATTGTTGCAATAATCTTCAATAATTTTGCCCTTGAATGCCTTGAAAATGCTCTTGAATGCTCTTGTGAAATCTTAGGATGCTTGAATCAAACTTGCTAGGTGAAACATAGTGAAATGACCTCTTATCTATACATATGTTAATATTAATTCTTAAAATTAAAACATCACAATCTGACATCTGAATATGAATTTGAAATCATTGAAAACCACTAAAAACATATTTGAATTTAGGGTCCTAGGCCTAAGTGAGGACCCATTTTCCCTATGGAGAATGGGTCCTAGGTCACTTACCTAGGACACACATTGCTCAATCTTAAACATTATGTTATGGCATTTATGAATGTCGGGTTTTATCCCTCAAAAAATGCAATTAATTAGGCTTGGATTTGAATTAAAAGGGCCAATTAATGCAAATTAACCTCAATTAATTAATAAAGCCCTAGATTAGTGTGAAAGTGAAAAGGTACACCTTACAACACCAAAAATAAGGCACAATTAAGTTCATTTTAATTAATAGGCCCTAAAATTAATGTGAATATGTAAAACATATTTCAACACTAAATTAAGGCATTATTTAGCTTATTTTATTATCAATTATTTATTCCAAATTAAGTGTGAAAAAGGGATACTTTTTTCTTACACTACAAAATATATTATATTTTAGTGGATCAATAGGTTGGTGGGTTGGAGAACCTCTCGAAAAGGTTTGTTAGAGAGAGAATTCGTCAAAAAGCTCAAACTTAGACCAATTTTGGTAAACTTTGATAAAGGACCATGAAGGGAAATGCATAGACAAAGGAAAACCAATCTACCCACTATTAATTACCTTAGCTCGATTATAAACTTGGTAGGCATGACTTAGGCAAAAAAATAGGACTCAAAATTTTGGAGTGGAAACATTGGCTCTAGTTGGAGATGTGTGTCTCTTGCAAGAACAATTAGAATCCAGATCTTTGAGCATAGCAAAAAGCGAAAAAAAATGGGACTGACTTGGGAAGGGGAAAAAACACATATACAAGAGAAGGCAATAACCTATAGAAAATTAACCTACAACCAATGACATAAAGTAACATGAATTTGAAGATATGGTTGCACAAAATTATGATATTATTTTGCATGTTAAACCCTATATGAATACCAATGGAACCTGGCCATGGATAAAATTTTGTATCCATTTTCCTTTGTCAAAGATAAGCCTGCTAAAGGAACTAATTTTCTTCAACTCGCAACTATTTTTGTCATATAAATACAAAAATGTATCCTTCTCTAATTAAGCATAAATTTTTGATTGCATCAAGAGAGTGAGTACATGATCCACTATTGACCTTGTTATTGCATGACAACCATAAATCATAGGCCACCAAATTGCAATACACTACATCCTTCATGTTTATGGTAGCTGGGGGCACCAATTGAAAACTTAGATCAACACCACATGAAACCATGGTATTTTTATAGTTGTTGACCTCCATGGGTGAATCAAGGCAAAAAGAGAACACCTCAAATTCACATGGTAAAGAAAAACATGTCTCTTTATCATGTTGATCTACATAAGGAAACCCATCTTCTAATAGATCAAACTAGAAAATTTGAAGCTCTGGAATATATGAAACTTAAAAAACAAGCTAATAATTATCCTAGAGAAATTTTTGCTACTCAACACCATCACAAAAAATATGTTGGGCCCAAGTGAAACACTCAAACTCAAGAACACTATCATCCATAGTATCAAAAGCTACACCTTCATCACAATGAAAAGCCTCATATTCAACTTCATAGTCTTATAGGATAAAAGCGACCAACATACCTTGGAATCACTAATGCTTATGCAAAATTCATCAACACAACCATTATCATCATGAGACACTTCTTGTGAAGAAATTCACTCTTTAAATTGTCTCTTAGTTTCAAGCTTATCTTGGCAATCTGTTGTGACATATGTCTTGCACAAATCAAACCTGTGGCACACCTCTTCTTCCACATCCAACTTAACAACAACAAAAATTTCATATGACCCACTTGAAGTGAATTTTGCATGAAGAAGACAAGTTGTAAACCAAAGAAAAGGATTATCATATGTGTCCATATGATCATAAACAACACATTCTTCAAGTGAAAACTCTATACATTGAATTTCATTAGTTTTACAAAAACTTATTTCTACATTTGCATCTTCATGAACGGCTACACCTAATCTATTCTTATGCAATCAATCATCAACCACTTCAAAATAAAAAATAAAAAAATAGGTAAAAGATCAAACATGAAGGAAACTTCTTGTCCCCTATTTGTATCACCAATAATTGCATGCTCTACATAATCAACTACCATAGATGATTCATCTAATGAATATATTTCATACATATCTCCATCATTACCGACATTGTTGCAACAAACAACAAGGTCATCCTCCTCATTCACATACTAAGAATCATCATTGATTTCTTCATTATAATCACCTATGGATGATTAGTCGAGCCGAAGGTTGGTGCCAACATTTTCAACTTCATTTTTATTGTTTTCATTCATTGCACCAACACCTTCATCTACTCACTTGAAAACACAATCATCGCTTGATATTGTGCTTCTTCTTGACACAATCCCCATACATTTGTTGTCTTCAACAACATGTTCACCAACAACAATCTTTGTTCTTGAGGATAATTATTTTACAACCATGTCCCTTCTCATACCATCAATAAAATTAAGGCATCTATATGTCGGTTTCATGTTAATCAAATTAAATTATTATTGTATTTAACTCATATCAGCTTCACAAGCTTCAAGGAAAAAATCAATACAAGAACATATGTTAGGTTTAAAATTTCCTAGGATCTTGGAAAGAGCAATAGAAAACTTGTGACTAAAATCCATGCTAGACTCTTCCTCTTGCCATTTGATGTTTTCTTATTCTTCAACAAGAGAAACAAGGTCTAGAAATAATTCTTTTTCGAATGTAGCCACAAGTTGATTCGAAAAATGAAAAGAATGCTCAGGGAAACAAACATACCAACTCTTTTCTTTCCCATCAATGACCTAAAAAATAATCTCATCCACATTTCATCATCTTTAAGTTGATATATTTTCATGAAATTTGAACATGCATTGACCTGTGCATCTGCTTCTCAATGATCACATCCATCAAACCTTGGCATCAATCGGTAGATTGAAGACCTCATCATTTTTCTTTCATAGTCAACCCAAGAAAGGTCAAGTTTTTTTATAAATGGGATCAATCAGGATAATAGGAGACTAAGAAACCTATTTTTCTATAATAGCAAGGGGTCTTTGTAATTTTAGAGCCTTGACTCAAAACTCACATTACCTCTTGAGCTCTTTAAGCTCCTCTATCCTTAACTTATTTTCAAGTGTGGATGCTTGTATGCTTGAATGTGAATATGTTTTTTATGTTTCAATATAAGAACAACATGGTGACTCATCTTTATAATACTCCTAGACATTCATCCTATTGTTTGCATCATAGATTACACTTGATGAATTGTCCCTAGGATACATGCATCCACTCTAGCTATCCATATTTGGTTACAATTACTTATGCAAGGCAGAGAGGAGAAAAATAAATATCTTTCTTTGCCAAGAAAGAAACCATGCTTCGTATTGGAAGAGAAAAGGGTACCAAATACTTAGTTGTATTCACTTGATATATTCTTGTGAAACATGAGCAATAACAACAAAAACTTAATTCTTTTGATAACAAAGTCGTCACCTCACAAAATTGAGGAAACCCTTGAGCTACATGAACCTCTAAGGCAAAAATTTGATTATAGGTTGTAACCACCAATAAATTCTTTAATATATTCTCAACCTAATAGTTGTCCTCTTGAGTTGGAAACTCGCCAACTTATGCCAGCAAGACTCTCCTTGACAACAATGCCAATTTTTTGGCATAAGTTGATGGGATGCCAAACTTAGCAAAATAAAATGCACAACTAAACTTATCTTGCTAACAAAGCTCTAAAAATATTTTTGTATTTTATGTCCCCAAAAATGATACCAATTTTTTGGTTATTTGAACTGTAGACCCCAAATCCCTAAGGTCTAATAATCTTCTAGGTGTTGGGGATGTCAAACTTGGGAAGATCACCACAAACCTATCTTTATGCTGGGAAACTAAGGACCAATGTTTGAGCTGGGTAAGACCTCCTTCACTTCTAGCTCTGCAAGACCAAGGGGGGTTTTCCCTAAGATGTTGGATGGATGGTTGATGGCCTAAGTAATAACCTCCTAAGAAACAATACCCAATGCACAATTTATCCCAATATTAGTGTCACTATATATCTGTGTGCTAGTTTGCAGATGCAAGGATGAGCATCTATTCAATAGATGACATGCCATTTAAGTGTATGAGAATATTCTTTATGATAGCCCCTTAGATTCTATAAACATCTAGACATGACAATTAGAACACACTAACTAAAGAAAAAAAGTTTAAATTAATAGATTTAGAGTGTATTGAGGATGGTGGGGAGGGAAATAAGATAATAGTCTAGTGCCTTTATCTAGTTGGGCAAAAAAAAATTTATGCTCACATAAAGCATGTAACAACTAAGACTAAGGTGATGCATTAATCAATGCATGAAAAAATACCAAGTTTTCCAAAATGCACAAGCATGATGAGCTCTACAAATGTACACATTTAGAAAAATCATAAATAGTTGCAAAATATTAAATGAGTCTACTTATTAATCCAAGAACATAATCATACACTTCATTTATTATTCTGAGAAGATATCTTGCAAAAAAATTATAACAATTTTACAATCATTTGGTTTGCTAACTAATTAGAAACACATCCAAAAACATACACTATACACATGGAGACACTTGATCAAGGTTGGATCTTCCTTAATTCATCTGATCTACAAAGGTTACAAATTTTATTACAAATTTTGGGATGAGCTCATATCATTACAACACAAAAATAACTATACCCAGAGCTAGAAACTATGAACCTTCTTGTTTTGTTGTGTAAGTTCTCTTTCATTGCTATGATCTTCTCTCCAAAAAAATGTTATCCTCTAATCCCTCTTTTTAAAATGGATGCTAAGGAAAATAAAACCCATGATCAAGTTGTCAAGGGATGTTAGAGGGTCATCCAACTAGAAAAGCCCTATCCACCTCAAGAGAATCAATGAAGAATAACAACTAGTGACATAATCTAATCTGTAGACAAGGAAGGGCCACCCCTAATAGTGTGAGTATGGTTGAGCATTGATGGTGTCATTGAAGAGTATAAAATACCCTAGGAAATCCACTGCAAGGACAACTATGGATGTTTGATATGATAATATTTTTTTATAGCGAGCCAAAAGAATATTGTGTCATGGATTCCCAATCTAGAGGGCATGAGCAACTTTGAAGGTACCACTTTTTTCCCTAGGAAAATATGGAAATATGATTTTTAACCTTATCCAATCAAATATAGAAATTGGTGGTCGTTGGAATGCATTAATAGCGAGATTATTAGTTGAAAACATGTGATTCTAATCAATTACAAGAAAATGGCATTCATTTGCTTGTCAATTTTATCTTTTGTGGGTGGTTATCCTTCATCCGCACTTGCAAGTTGGAAGCACTTAGCTTGGTTGAGAATTCTTATAAATCCCAACATGCCCAAATAAGACTAAAAAATTTATAATTTTGTATCCTTTCAGCCATCTCTTCTTCAACAAAACCAGATCATTAGTGAACTAAGCAGGTGGTTGACTTCATTCTCATGGCGAATTAATGAAGTCACAAACTAGTGAACCTTTATTTTTTCTTTCTTTGGTCAATTTTCCCTTTGACTAACTAGGATTTCAGTGAACCAAGACTTCAACAAACTAGTGAAATAAGACTTCGATAAACCAATGAACGAGGACTTGACAAAATCCTCCATCAACTAACTCCATTTTCGATAAACCAAAAAGTTTACAAACTTAGAACTTCTCCAAACAAAAATGAACCTAGACAATCTTACTTTTGGCAAGGAAATAAGTTTACAAAACAAGACATGTGCCAATAAATTATTAAGGAAAGAAAATTAGGCACTAGAAAGGGTTTGCGAACTGAAAATTTATTCAAAAAGGAAAGGAGAATAAGGAAAATTCACAAAACAAAATAAGTTTTGGTGGATCAACAGGTTTGTAAACTAGACAATTTATCAAAAAGGTTTATCAGAGAGAGAGTTCGTTGCAAACTTTGGACTTAGACTAGTTTTGGCGAAATTAGATAAAGGACCATGAAGGAAAATGCACAAACAAAGGAAAAACAATCAGCCCGCTATGAATTATCTCAGATTGGTTATAAACTTGGATAGACATGGCTTAGACACAAAAATGGGACTCAAAATTTTGGAGTGCCAATAGACCCACTAAATTCGAAGTTATGACCTCTAAAAGTTTACATAGGAAATTATAAAAATTTATAAAGGATGGTTACATCTACTGACCAACTTATGATGTATTTATGACACAACATAAGGTATATTTGATTGATGGATAATTTGGGTGCCACTTTGGATGATTTTATCTCATGGATTTCTAATTACCATTTGATGGTTTTGGGTTTTGTATCTCTTATATATTAGGTTTATGTAGAGTTTTGTAAATACTTTTAAGCTATAGGAATTCCTCTATATCTGTGGTTGGTGATACTCTTATGAAAGCTCACTTGACAAGTGTATTGTAACTATAATTTAATGAATACAGATTTGCTTTGGAGTGTGGGATTTTTATCTTGAGAGAATTTTTACCATGTATATTTGTGTTATGGTACACATTTTTTTAATTTTCTATTGAAATGTGTTTCTTCTTTTTGTAATTGTTAAAATATCAAAACTCGTAAGAGTCACATCAATATATTAGTGTAGAAAGAGTTTCCACATACTCTATTTCATTTCAATCCTTCTAATGGCTAAAAAAAGGCTTATGCATGAGTTTCATATCATCCTTACTCATCCATGACCTCCTTTTTGCACACACAACATCTTACAAAACATAAATGTAATCCATGTAGGTTGGGTGAGAATACATTGTCTCCCTTTTACACACACAACCTTTTACAAAATATAATACAACCCATGCATATATGTGCACCCATATGAGCAAGGTATGGTGAAGTGGAGTGTACTCCACATCCCAATTATAAAAAAACCCTTGGGGAGAGAAGATGGTTGAATTTAAAATGCCCACACTCAATCTCTTGCATGTGTCATAATGGCATGTTCTTCTTCCAAGGGGGTTGGATTAGTACAAAAGTCAATCAACACTCTAACCAAAACTATCAAAAGGTACCTATTTACTTGGTACTTGCCCAAGTAGGTTATTCCTACATAAAAACACTCAAAAATGATATTTTCCCCATTTTAAAATATCTCCAAGTGCACATTCGATTTTGCACCCAAATTCCACATTTACAAAATTGAATTATCAAAACATATAATGTACATAAAATAAAAATCATCAAAATAAAAAACTTAGTGCTAACAATATTTAGTATAAGAGGCCTTAGTCCATATCAGGAAAGGTGTCTAATGTTGAGTACATGAAGAATATAGTTTTAGGCTAGGAAACACAAAAACTCAATTTATGGGCTATTGTTACACCCCATTGTGTTACTACTTATTTAATTTTGCCTAGTTGGGTGAAAATGCTTTAGATGAGTGTATTTATGCTTTAATTGTTTTGGAAATATGAAGAATAAATGATTTAATTTAATGTTATGAAATGTTTTGATTATTAAAATATATGATGCAAGTGAATATACTGTTTTCAGCTAACTAGGGTTGCAAAGTATTAAGTCAAATGCTAGAATTGAATCAAGCCTTCTGAAGAGAGGGGAAGTATCACTCAGGGAGAAGAACTTGGTATGGTAACCTTTGATAAATAGCTAAACTAAGCTTTCACACACACACACACACTTCTAGATTGGTTGAGTCGAGATAATAGTTTGGGAAATAGTAAGTTACCTTTAGTCTTGCTTATGGTTTTATTTGTGAAAATTCTTGTCTAGGGGTTAAAAGTGTTGAGTCTCTTTATGGCATGTAAATTCTTCTTTATGTGTCTATTTAATTGATGGGATATATACACAAAATATGTATATATATGTGTGTGTGTGTCAACGATTAACTCATACACATGAGTAAAGACATGCATAAGTATATGTAGATAAACATATCTATGCATGCTCATGGATAGATTACCCATATGTGTGGGAATATTGAACGAACAAGGTGACATATATATATATACATATACATTCCATGTATATATGGTGATCAATATGACTATGTAAATATGTGTTTAAAATATCAAGGCATGGTGTATATATAGTATACGAGTATATACATATATATATTAACATACGTGTATGTATTGATGCAATGGAAACATCCATACTTGTATATTAATATACTTGTATATATATATGCATGTATTATTATATATGAAATATAAGAATATATATGTGTATTCGTATATCGAATAATACAATTGTATAAACTTGTAAGTTGATATATATATACATATATACATTTATACATAATACGTGATGTATATATATATGTTATATATATAGTATATATATATGTTAATGATTTATATGGCATTAAATTACTTAACAAGTGCATAGCAATGCTAAGTATTGTGCGCAACTTGAAGGAAAGAGAATAGCGCCTAAAAGAAGTGCATAAACATAAGAGAAACTTAAAGTATTTGATGTTGATTTAATTGAAATATAGCCAATGTTGTGAATAGTGCATAGTATCAATGTAAAACCAATGTGTAATATAGTTTGCAAAGACTAAGTTAGTAAAACAAAGGAAAACAAATACTCTAGCATATGAAACTTTGACTTAGTTAAGATCAAACAATGACCGATAGAATAGGGCATGAATTGAAAAAGTGGCACCAACTTGTGAGTAGTGTAAGCCGATTGGAAGTCTAAACTACAATACGAATTCTATAATATGAAGCAATATGAAATATGTGAATTGGTCAAGTGTGAAGCTGGAAAAGTAAGTCGACCTATAGAAGACAATATCCTTGCATTTCTGATTATCGTTCTTGTTGTCCATTTGAGAAATTGACTCATTCACTATAGTTGTGTATGTGTTTATTGTGCATCAATTTTAGCTGCCACCTTTTCTTAGTTTTGTTGAGTTGAACCTTTTGAGATGAGAAGTGTCATTCTTGATACCCTATTTCTAGCCTTTAGTTGATGACCTTTGTGTATAAATAGAGGTTCTTTCTACCTCAATAGGGATGCATATATGCATTCTTACTATGATTTTTCGAGTTGTGAGAGGATTTTGAGAGTGAGATTTTGGTGAAGAGAGAAAAGGGATAATTGGGAGTAGCTTACTGATTTGGGAAGACTGCTTTGGGAAACCAGTTCGATCAATTGGAAGCATTGAATAAATAGGCATGTTGATTTCTACTCTTTTTATACTTTATTTTATTTATTTGAAAAAGATTGTGTGACATTGTTTGGCTTTGTTTGGGAAATTAGTTCAATTTCTTATTAGGGAAATATTATTTAATTCTTTTGTGAAAGTGAAAGTATGCTTGTTATACTTAGTATAAGGATCTTTATTGCTTGAAGTGTTTGTACATATTCCATATTAAGGAATGGGTGGATATAGTGGGGTTAAATACTATATTATGGATATAGAGTATATAGCTAATGTTTAAACTAGTTGAGTCTTAGAGTTACTATGAATTACTTAGTAGATGTGTTTTACATAACATAGAGGTTATAGGTTATTCTTGGGGTTAAGGTTACTCCATGGCGTAAGGAGCTAGCCTATCCATAAGTTGTGAATGGTCGATACAAATCAAGCTAGGAAGGTGGGTGAGTAAGTGATGTCCACTCCATAATTTTGGGTGATGAATACTTTGGCCAAATTAGTGTAAGTTGCCATTGTTTACACTATTAGTTCACTGCAATTCAAATTTACATACTAGACAAGGAATGTCGTATGAATAGTTTGTAGGCATTATATGACAGATCTAGAAACATTTAGGACACACCTCCAAGCTCAGAGAAGTTCAATGTTATTTTGAGGTTACCAAACCAATCTCTTTGTCGAAGGGTATGGCCATCTATTAGTTTGGTAGATGTGTGGGGGACCTCAGTTAGTCCAAGGTTGGGGAAAAAGTGCTTGAGTGATGCTTCTCCTCATTAGTTAGCGACCAATATTTGATGGAGGATACCTAGACCATTCGTACATCTATTGTCAATAAGCTCAATGGAGCCTAGTATGTGCATTTTGTATCCATGTCTATGGAAAGATTGTAAAAGTAAAATGTTATCATGTTATTAAGTATTATGAAATCAATATATTAGAAAGTCATAATACTTTGATATAATGCAATGGAGAAAGTTTGGAAAGATGTTTATTTCAAATGTGCGTGTATATTTTGATATGAGAGGAAAAATTTTATTGCTCATAATGGTTAGATTCTTAAACTATTTACTTGAGGTTAAAATATAGGTTCAAGTTATTGTGTAGAATAATGGGCATGTTACATGTAGCATCAAAGCTACTAGGTTCAACTCTGGAACCTATGTGCTTGCTATGTTTTCCCTTCCAACATTATGAGTCTAATGTTTGGAAATTCTTGTGCCAAGATGGTACGTCTTAGGTTAACTACAAGAAATTCATTGATCGGAAATGAGTGCTACCTACAAGCCAAGAAGGAAAAAGAATCCCTTATTTGTACCATTAAGGGAACCAACTATGACAACATCATCTGGCTAAGTGATTATGAGACAATCAATCATGCTCTATCAAAAATTAGTCAAGAGAGAAGAAGGATGAGAGATGAAGCCAATTTCAACAACTTACCATCTGTTTCTCTAGCTAGGTCAGACTCATTATCACTATCTAGGGATATAACCTCAAAATATAGTATCAGTCCAACATTGATATTTAGGAACCCTCGAGTAGTACCTATGGCTGAAGTTACTTTTATAGCCTCTAGTGGTGAATCTGAGGGATACATTCCATGAAACTATATATCGAAAGATAAGTCTGAGGGTTACTATCCTTTTTGGGATATAGATGAGAAAAAATTAGAGGGTTACATCCCATGTACTTATGTATCTAAGAGTGGATTCGATGGATACTCTCCTTTTGACTATTTAAATAGTCATTCTATGTAAAAGAAAGGATATTGAAATCCTAATGAATAAATGAAAGATTAAGTTTTTATCAAAATTTGTATATGAGAACCTCAATGAAATTGTGTATGTGATTATTTACTCTTTTGAAATGTTTGCTATGCATTTAGTAAACCATGATAGGATCTAATTAAAGATGAACCTCTAGGTATAAATATACTTAAGACAATGGTTAGGACAAGAACTAATCCTAGAGAGAGTCAAGAAGTTGGACAAGGTTCAGATAATGTCGAAGCTAAGTTGGACCATCTTTTGGCAATCATGGATGAGACTAATGCAAGGATAGGAAACCTTGAACAAGAAGTGAGGGGGAAAGAAAGAGAGGGAGAATAATTCCCACACAATGAAGGAGATGAAGAAGTTCCCAACAATGAGGAAGAAGGGGAGAATTACAGAAACCACACTAAATCTAGAGATCAAGAAAGTGGTAAGACTCAATCATATTCTGAGGGAACCAAGAGAATTTTTTTAACAACTGAGCTATCTAGGGATATGAGAAAGATCACCCCTCCTAAATTCAAAGGAATCACCAATGGAGAAGAAGTTGAGCCTTGGTTAATTCAAATGGAGAAGTAATTTGAAATAAGGAACTATTCAGAGGTCACTAAAGCTATGTGGGGAGCTTTCCAGTTAGCTAGAGAAGCCTCTAATTGGTGGATGAACAAGATGGAACTTGGAATTAGTTCCTTAAAACTGACCTAGAATGAGTTTGTTGAGATTTTTTGAAAGAGTTGGTTACCCCAACTCTTTTTCGATCAAAAGCTCATTGATTTCTAGAATCTTAAGCAAGGAGATATGTTAGTGAATGAATACTGGGAGAAGTTCACTTGTCTCTTGAGGTATGTACCAATGTACCAAAAAGATGAGTGATTTTATAGTAGGAAGTTCATTACAGGACTGCATGGCCAAATAGGTGAAGTTGATGTACATGGTCTAACCACTATGGACCTAGTATATGATAAGGTAATCAAGTAAGAGCAGAAGCTCAAAGCCATATTGAATTACTGAGAGAGGAATCAAAAGAATTTTGGAGGGCCTCAATTTAATCAATCTTCCACAAAGTTTAATGAGGGGCAGGAATTTCAAAGGCAAGGGGACAAGGGATCCCACAATAATTGGAATGAGCTAAGGAAGGATCATTGGGGAAACAACTTCAACAATTTCAACAGTGGTAACTATAACAAAGCTAGAGGGAATGGTGGTAATTTTGAAAGGCCAACGAAAAGGAGAGGAAAAATAATAGGATGCTTTACATGTGGAGGGGATAATTTTGCTAATAAATGTCCCAAAAAACCATCAAGTTTGAAACCACATGGTAATTCACTTCCTCCTCAACGGGTTGCATTTTAGCAAAGTATCCATGCAGCAGTGGACAATTGGAAAGCTAAATACAAGATCAATCCGATGGAAACTCTAGGTACTTTCTTTGGTTTATCTTTTTCCATACTTATTGATACTAGAGCCACAAAAAAATTGTTTCACCTAGAGTAGCTAATCATATTTCTAAGAAGGTTGGTTTTATGGAAAAATATTGGGTTGTAGAATATGTAAACTAGGCAAGAGCAATGGTGAACCAATGTTTATTTGAGGCAAGGGTTGAACTTCCAAGTTTCTCAATAGAAGTAAACTTGTACGTAGCACTCTTAGGTTCTTATGATGTCAGCTTAGGTATGAAATGGCTATGGAAGCATAAAGCTAAAGTGGATTTCCATGCTAAAACCATAGAATGCTTAGATGATCTAGGTAATCCAATGTTTTTGCAAGGAACTCCTAGAGAAATGAAATTATGGCAGATATCAGTTGTGCAAATACATAGGGCAAAAAAGAAAGGTTGCCAACTCTTTGTAGTTAAAATGGATAAACTAGAAGAATTCAAGGAAGTCACTCCTCAAGATGATGTCATGTATTATGAACCATAAGATTCTCAAGAGTTTGAAGAAGGAAAAGTGATGGAAACTAGAGAAACGGATATGGAGAAGTAACCAATCTTACAGAAATTTGTGGATGTCTTTCTAGAAGAACTACTTTGACTACCTCCCAAGACAGTATTTGATTTCTCCATTAACCTAGTACCAAGGTCGGAACCCATATCCAAAGTACCCTCTAGGATGAATATAATGGAATTAATGGATCTTAAGGCACGGTTGGAAGAGTTGTTGTCCAAGGGATTGATAAGACCCATTGTTTCACCTTGGGGAGCACCAGTGAACTTCATGAAGAAGGATGGTACACTACACTTGTGTATAGATTATCAGATGCTTAACAAAGCTATGATAAAGAACAAGTACTTGTTGCCATGTATTGATGATTTTTTTGATCAAATGCGACGAACAACAATGTTTTCAAAGATTGATCTACGATCTAGTTATCATCAACTAAGGATCAAAGACAAAGACAATTTCAAAACTACTTTCAGGACTAGATACAAACATTATGAGTTCATAGTCCTACCCTTTGGACTTACGCCTACAACATTCATGAACCTGATGAACAATGTATTTCGAGACTTCTTGGATAGGTTTGTATTAGTATTCCTTGATGATATCTTAATCTATTCCAAGTATGAAGAGGAGCATTGTAATCATTTAGAGATAGTTCTCCAATGGTTAAGAGAGCACAAGCTATATGGAAAAATCTTTGTGTACATTCTTTCATAAGGAAGTACAATACCTGGGTCATGTAATTTTGGAAAAAGGGATTGTCGTTGATCCATCTAAGATAAAGGTGGTGCTTGAGTGGCCAGTGCCCAAGAGTGTACCAGAGGTTAGAAGTCTTATGGGTTTGGTTGGTTACTATAGGAAGTTTGTTGTAAACTTTTATAGGATACCTTTTCCTATTACTTCATTACAAAGGAAGGGTAAGAAGTTTGAGTGGTTGAAAAAGTGTTAAGCAAAATTTGACCTACTCAAGGAGAAGTTGAATACTGCACCAATATTGAAGGTTGATCCAAAAGGCAACTTTCTTGTCATAACAGACGCATCGAGTGAAGGATCGGGAGGAGTTTTGATGCAAGAAGGACAAGTCATAGCTTATGAATCTAGGAAGTTGAAGCCCTACAAAAACAATTATGCCTCACATGATTTGGAGAGTGGAAATTGTTCATGCATTGCAAATGTGGAGACATTATTTAATGGGAAAGCCTTTTGAACTAAAGATCGATCACCATGGTATGAAGTATTTATTTACTCAAACCAATCTAAATGCATGAAAAATAAGGTGGTTGGAGTTGATATCTGATTATGACTTCAACATTAGCTACATCAAGGGAAAAGAGAATCGGGTAGTCAATGCCCTAAGTCATCAAAGGCATGTCACCTCTATGGTCACAATTCAAACCAACTACAAGGGATAGGTGTTGCAAGAATCCATGGGTGAAAAATTGTACAAGAAAGTTAAGCATGTAATCATGAATAATCCACAAGATACAAGGTACAGAGGTTTTCACTTTGAACCAAATGGATTACTAAGGTTTAATGGGAGAGTCTATGTACCTAATTCAGAGGAATTAAGAAACCTGGTGTGGAAAGAAGTTCACAATGCACCATACTCTGGACATCTAGGTATGATGAATATTTTGGCAGATGTGAAGCCGTTATATTTTTGGAAGGGTATGAAGGGGGATGCTGCAAGATTTGTTGCAAGATTCTTAGAATGTCAAAGAGTAAAATCATAACATCATCACCTTACGGGTCTTTTGTATCCACATGATATTCCCGAAAGTAAGTGGCAAGTCATTAGCATGTACTTTGTGCAAGGTCTACCTATATCAAGGAATAAGCACAATTCCATTCTAGTGGTGATGGATAAGTTAACTAAGGTGGCGCATTTTATTCTGAGGAATTTAACCAGTGGAGCTCCTATCATAGCTCAAAAAATTATTCAAGAGGTTTTTCGATTGCATGGGATTCCTAAGAATATCATTTCAGATAGGTATGCTTGTGTGACATTTGGATTTTGGCAAACCTTGTTCTCCTCACTTGGAACTAAGTTCAACTTATCATTCAAAAATTGATAGACAAACAGAAAGAGTGAACCAAGTGCTTGAATATATATTGAGGATGTATTGCATGGATCAACAATGCAAGTGGGAAGATTACTTTTCATTGGTTGAGTTTGCATACAACAATTCTTATCATTTCATAATTAAGATGGCTCCATTCGAAGCATTGTATGGTAGAAAATGTCAAACTCCTATAAGTTGGGATAAGATAGAGGATAGGATAAGTCTTGGGCCAGAGATGTTATCATAAATGGAGGAGCAAGTAGGAATTATTAAGCAAAGGTTAGTTGAAGCCAATGATAGGCAAAAAAGCTATGCAGATTCTAAGCAGGTACCCAAAAAATTTGCAGTAGGGGAAAAGGTGTTGTTGATGGTTAAACCTCATAAGAGTTCCATCAAGTTTGGAAATTCATCCAAACTAGCTCCATGCCACATAGGTCCTTTCAAAGTTATTGAGGAAATAAACCCAGTTGCTTACCAAATTGTGTTGCCACCAGCTCTTGCCAGGATGCATAATGTATTTCATGTCTCATACCTTAAAAAGTATATACCAATGGATAGCCATGTTATTGATTGAAACGCTTTATAGGTACAAGACCCAGGAGTAGTAACAATCGATCCTCTCAAAGTGCTCAGAACACATAAGCTTCACTTGCATAGCAAAAAGGTTATACAATGCAAAGTCCAGTAGGACCATTATGCAGAATATTTTGCCACTTGGAAAAACTATGTTGAAATTAAGCAAAAATTTCCTCATGTTTTACATGATTTTGATAGTTCTTGAAAAACAATTCTGATATGTTTATGCTTATAGTTTATTTTTATGTCTGCTACTTAAAATCATTAGGGACAATGATTCACAAGGGTGGGGAATATGTTACACCCTGTTGTGTTACTACTTATTTAATTTTACCTAGTTGGGTGAGAATGCTTTAGATGATTGTATTTATTCTTTAAGTGTTTTAGAAATATGAAGAATAAATGTTGATTTAATTTAATGTTATGAAATGTTTTGATTATGAAAATATATGATGCAAGTGAATATATTGTTTTCCAGCTAACTACTGTTGCAAAGTGTTAAGTTGGATGTAGGAATTGAATCAATCCTTTTGAAGAGAGACAAAGTATCACTCAGGGAGAAGAACTTGGTCTGGTAACCTTTGATAAAGACCTAAACTGAGCTTTCACACACACACACACACACACTTCTAGATTGGTCAAGTCGGGATAATAGTTTGGGAAATAGTAAGTTACCTTTAGTCTTGCTTATGGTTTTATTTGTGAACATTCTTGTCTAGGGGTTGAAAGTGTTGAGTCTCTTTATGACATGTGAATTATTCTTTATGTGTTTCTATTTAATCGATGGGATATATACATAATGTATATATGTATATATATATATATATGTGTGTGTGTGTGTGTCGAGATAAACTCATACACATGAGTAAATACGTGCATAAGCATACGTAGATAGACGTATCTACGCATGCTCATGGCCGAATCACCCATATGTGTGGGACTATCGAACAAACAAGGTGACATATATATACATATATATGTACATTCCATGTATATATGTTGATCGATATAACTGTATAAATATGTGCTTAAAATATCAAGGCATGGTATATATATAGTATACAAGTATATGCATATATATATATATATATATATATATATATATATATTAACATACACATATGTATTGACGCAATGGAAATGCCCATACTTGTATATATATGCATAGGTGTATATATATATACATATGTATTTTTATATGCATGTATTATTATATATGAAATATCATAATACATATGTGTATTCGTATATCAAATAATACAATTATATATACTTGTAAGTTGAGATATATATATATATATATATATATATATATATACATATGTATGTATACATAATAAGTGATGTATATATATAGTATATATATGATAATGATTTCTATGGCACTAAATTATTTAACAAGCGCATAGCATAATAAACATAACATATGCTAAGTATTGTGTGCAATTTAAAGGAAAGAGAATAACACTTAAAAGAAGTGCATAAACATAAGAGAAACTTAAAGTATTTGATGGTGATTTAAGTGAAATATAGCTAGTGTTGTGAATAGTGCATAGTATCAATGTAAAACCAACTTGTAATATAGTTTGCAAAGACTAAGTCAATAAACAAAGGCAAACACATACTCTAGCATATGAAGCTTTGACTTAGTCAAGAGAAAACAATGACCGATAAAATAGGATGCAAATTATAAATGTGGTGCCAACTTATGAGTAGTGTAAACCAATTGGAAGTCTAAACTACAATACAAATTCTAGAATATGAAGCAATATGAAATATGTGAATTGGTCAAGCGTGAAGCTGGAAAAGTAAGTCGACCTATAGAATACAATATCCTTGCATTTTTTATTATCATTCTTGTTGTCCATTTGAGAAAGTGACTCATTCACTATGGTTGTGTATGTGTTTACTATGCATCAATTTTAGCTACCACCTTTTCTTAGTTTTGCTAAGTCAAACCTTTTGAGCTGAGAAGTGTCATTCTTGATACCCTATTTCTAGCATTTAGTTGATGACCTTTGTGTATATATAGAGGTGCTTTCTACCTCAATAGGGACACATATCTACAATCTTGTTGTGATTTTCTAAGTTATTATTTTTTAAGTTGTGAGAGGATTTTGAGAGTGAGATTTTGGTGAAGAGAGAAAAGGGATAATCAGGAGTAGCTTACTGATTTGGGAAGACTGTTTTGGGAAACCGGTTCGATCAATTGGAAGCATTGAATAAATAGGCATGTTTATTTTTACTCTTTTTATACTTTATTTTATTTATTTGAAAAAGATTGTGTGACATTGTTTGGATTTGTTTGGGAAATTAGTTCAATTGCTTATTAGGGAAATATTATTTAATTCTTTTGTGAAAGTGAAAGTATGCTTGTTATACTTAGTATAAGGATCTTTATTGCTTGAAGTGTTTGTACATATTCCATATTAAGGAATGGGTGGATATAGTGGGGTTAAATACTATGTTATGGATATAGAGTATATAGCTAATGTTTAAACTAGTTTAGTCTTAGAGTTACTATGAATTACTTAGTAGATGTGTTTTAGATAACATAGAGGTTATAGGTTATTCATGGTGTTAAGGTTACTCCATGGCATAAGGGGATAGCCTATGCATAGGTTATGGATGGTCAATACAAATTGATCTAGGAAGGTGGGTGAGCATGTGACATCCACTCCATAATTTTGGGTGATGAATATACTTTGGCCAAAGTAGTGTAAGTTGCCATTGTTTACATTGTCAGTTCACTACATGATCCAAATTTATGTACTAAACAAGGAATGTTGTATGAATAGGTTGTAGCCATTGTATGACAGATCTAGAAATGTTTAGGACTCACCACCAAGCTCAGGGAAGGTCAATATTATTGTGAGGTTACCAAACCAATCTCTTCGTTGAAGGGTAGGGCCATCTATCAATTTGGTGGATGTGTGGGGGACCATAGTTAGTCCAAGGTTGGTGGAAAAGCGTTTGAGTGATGCTTCTCCTCATTAGTTGGTGACTAGGATTTGATGGAGGATACCTAGACCATTCATTCATCTATTGCTAGTAAGCTCAATGGAGCCAAGTATGTGTATTTTGTATCCATGTTTATGGAAAAATTGTAAAAGTGAAATGCTATCATGTTATTATGTATTATGAAATCAATATATTGGGAAGTTGTAATACTTTGATATAATGCAATGGAGAAAGTTTGGAAATATGTTTATTTCAAATTTGCATGTATCTTTTTATATGAAAGGAAATTTTTTATTGCTCATAATGATTAGATGCTTAAACTATTTATTTGAGGTTAAAATATAGGAAAGTTACTGTATAAAACAATGGGTATGTTACAACTATAGACTTTGTTTTTGGAAATAATAAAAATTCTAGGTTTTTTTACATCGCTTCTAGATATGCTTATTGTGTAGATATTTTTGAGCTCTACAATTAAAAAATAAAGGTCTGCAATGACCTCTAGAATAAAAATTTATGACCTCCTCTATTGGAAATGTAAAAAATTATCGAACATAGAAAAGAGTTATAAATAGAGTTACACTTGTTAACCAAATTATGATGGATGTTATCACACATTATAATGCATATTTGAATTGAGATAACGAATCAAAAATATAACAACCAAGTTGATGAGTGAATTATAACATGGTTATGACGATTAGAAGGAATATACTTTTTTTAGCCTATGAACTCATCTTAGGAATTAGATGTTGGTCTTATAACTAGGTATTTAAGTGCCATTTTTTGTGGTTTAGCTCATGGTTTTGTAATTAATATTTGATGACTTAATATACTACTTCTATTTATAAGATGCTTGAGATTTACAAAATAGTTTAAATTAATAATTAGCCATCTATCTCAATTCTATATCCTTCAACTTGTTTATGTTCTATATTATAACTACTTGAATGGATATGTTGATGCAATAACAAAAATTGTAAATATTAAAAATAAGCACATTTCCAATGAATATCAATATTAACATTTGATTATAAAACCATAATTTTATTTTTATTAGATGTAACAAAAATATAAAAATCATTTTAGGATTGATTTACCATTCATTTGCATATAAAAATATACAATTCAACATAAATCACTTCAAATCATTACAATTCATTAAAAAAATAATTTTTCCATGTTTACATTACTTGAGTAATAATTTTGGAGTGATCAACTATAAGGTGGGAGAACATCATCTAGGTGTTTCCTCCAATCATGGACTTAACAGTCCCTTGCAGTTCTCCCCAAATTGGGAATGTCCCTACCTTTCAATGACCAACGTGTAATATACCAACCATCATAGAACCATGTCTTTTGAATATATTTGGTATTACATGTAGTCTATCAAGTAGACTCTAGATGCCTTCTCTATTTACTTGTAAAATTTAATAATGCACTAAACCAACCACACACATATAAATAATGCAATATTAAATTCCTTATAAAGTCCAACTAATTCAAATAAAATATATTACATTGTAAGACCCCTTCTACAATCATATTACATAGAAACACCAAAAGTAAAACCAAATCCAACATGTTGAAAATATATAAGGATAAAATAAGTTTTAGTAATAATTTACAAGGAATGAACAATCTAAGATTCATTTAAGAAGTGACTTAAAGAAGACTCATTGTACTAATAAATAAGAAACCATGACAAAAATAATTATGAGAACCCAACATTTTTAGTGTGAACAAAGCAAGAGAAGTATGTTTAATCAAGGTTTCCTTCATTACTCATAATGAAATAATCTCAAATTAAAGTTCTTGCAATATGGAAATCAAGCTTGAAGCCATAAGGTATCTTAATATATTAGATTAGTAAAAATACTTAACATTGAATGAAAACAAGGGTTTAAGAATTTTATCAATTCTAATGTTTTTTCAATTTCCTAATAAGTTTTGTTTACATTCATAAAATTAACTTCTATATTGTTTGTGATAAGGGGGTCAAAGACTTCATGGAGTCTAATTCTATCATATACTAGCCATCTTTACCTCATTGAGTTTTATAAGGCAAGCCCACTAGGGATAAAACCTAGGAATTCAATCTAATAAGCACAACTTACTCACTAATTGATTTGGCTAAACAAACTTAATATCTCTTTCCATTATGGTACTTTGGACGAGGTTCCATTATTGGAGATTCAAGACATCACTCAAACCTATGATAGCCTTTTGTAGCACCCTATGATCTATCATTGGATCATAGCCCCTAGGTCAATTGAATATGATTACTAGCATTGGTCTTGTTTAATGAATGCTTATATGGGAATAAATTAGTTGAATGATGTGCCAATTTTTTTTTGAAACATGGTATATAATAATTGCAAATGGATATTCATCTCATGCAGTTTTCTAAAAGAGTACCTTGCAATCCACTCATTTATACAATATGGTTGCTAGACATCAATTTTTTTAATAAATGCATACACTAATATAAGATCCAAGACATTAAACAATAATGCGAGAATTAAACTATTGTAGATACAAGAAAATAAAAATAAAAATTCCATACTAGTTTTAAATAAATATTGAAAGCAAGTAAAATGGAAAAACTTTACTTCCCTGGCACTACATACATTATGATTGACAATTTTTAGAATATAGCTTCAAATTCAAGTAAATAATATTACATGGTTACCATATTGATTTCTAATTCAATAAAGGATGGGCATGCTTTTTCTACTCACACACCTAAAACCACTATTCTTAGTTGGTCATGAATAGAGTAATTGGAGTTGGTAGTGTTGCATTTGATAAACATAATTTTATTTGAGAAAAGTTGAGTAACATAGGTCTCGAGAATCAATCTAAAAAAAGGTTCCAAAATATGGATTGCACAATGTAGAGCATAGAAGTGCCTTGATAGAAAACTATGCAAAAAAAAGTAATCACCTTATAGAAGCCATGTGAGCTATTTGATAAAATACCTCAAAGAGTCATGACCATGTTGAAATCCCTAGATGACATGATACACACACCATTGTATCATAGAATAAAACTTCAACAATCTATTACCAATCTTTCCAAAAGGAAATTGAAAAAGTAAAAACATGCTAACAACTCGCTAGAAAGGAAACCACAAAATAAGAAAACATAATTGACCAAAAAAGTTGATCAAGATAAATGAAAAAGATTGATCCCTTCCTAAAATGTAAGCTATTAAATTTTAATTATTCAATAATATAAATTTCCAAGGATAAGAAAATTATCCTAATCTTTTTCAATTCTTATCTTTAAATTATACCAATTGATTAATTAATTAATTAACTTCCAAAATGGCTTCATAATTAAATAATTAAAAAATTAGTTAATTACAAATTACTACTATTAACTATCTTGATTAATTAATTAACTAACTATTGTACACAATTAGGAATATACCAAACACCACTATCATGCTTATGAAATCATAAAAAATGATAACACGTAGGCTATTATATGTGTGTGATGGTTCCTAACAGGTTCAAACCTCCATAATCTACCTCCTTCTCTTGTATTATGATCTCTTTCTAATAATTGGGAGGGTTAGAATAATCATCCTAAATCCACCTCAAGTCAACAAGTGGTAGTTAATCATATATAATACTATAAATAAATGTCATTTTTTCTTGACCAAAGTGAAATTATGCCAACCAAAATGAAACCATACTTGAGCTTTACCCTAAATCACATTGCATGTATATAATGCTCAATTTGATGAGACTATCTTTCATATAAATCTCAATCAAACATGATTATGAGTTATAGAGATTAATAGATCAAATATGAGATGTGACATGAGATGAAGGTAGAATATAATGAGTTTGTAGCTATTTTTATGTTGTTGGAATTATTCTATATCTATGGTCATTGATACTCTTGAAATGGCTTGCTTTTCAAGTGTATTATAATTGTGTTGAGTTTATTAAAAAATACATTGGATTGCTTTGGAGTGAGGATTTTTCTCTTGAAAAGGTTTTTCCCATTTACACCTATGTTGTGGTATGATTTTACTTCTACTTATATGTGTTTATCTTTTTTTAATTATAATTATCTTCAAATTTGCACAATACTCTCCTCTAAGATTAGTTTAGGAAATGTTTTTGTGTACTTTGCTTCTTTTTAGTCCACTCATAAACTAAGACAATTGGTGTAACAAGGAAATCATAATCAAGTTCCCATTACTTCACAAGATGAAGTGGGAAGGAAAATTAGGGTTCTTGATTGATATCTTGATCTCCCATTAGAAAATAAGTTTAATATACTTACACATGCTCATTATGTACATCAAATATATCCAAAAATATATATAGTTGAAGAAATGTGATTAGAATTACACCATTCACTCACATTTACTAAGATCAATCTCATACATAGTAATTATGACATCATAACAATCGATATCAAAATCACATCTTGACATTATTAAATCCACTATTTACACTCATATATAACCTAATAAAATCTAGAGTCAGTTTCTATAATTCATTATTCATGATTAAATTGCCACTTTAATATTTCAAATTAGTTATACCAACATTTCCTTTATCATGCAAAATGATATCTCCTAACTTTTTATGATCCATCTAGATCATACTCAAGTAAATTCAAAATTTAAACACTCATTTATGTGATAATATATGGAGTAGGGTTAGCAATTAAATCTCATCAATTTAACATTTAAACACTCATCTATATGATAATATAAAGATTGGGGTTAGCAATATCATCTCATCATGTACTATTCTATTTAATTTAAATAATTATATGTGAGTAAATTGTATCTATTTTCACTTACCACAAGTCCTTGCATTGGGGCTAGCATTTTCATCACTTAAGGTAAGAAGAGTACATTGAAGCATTACAAAATCACAAATAGAGAGCTAATGATCAAGAAATTTTTAGAAATGTGATAAATCATGTATCAAAAATAAAAAAGCATTCACTTAAGCATCTAATTCATCTAAAAAATCGATTGGGTTGTGAACATAATCACAGACCAAAAATCACTCTTATGGGAACTAATCATATAAGCATAATTCACATGTATTGGAGGATAACTATAATAACATGCATATCTACTACATGCACTATATCTAGATTAATTCCTAGTTTTAAAGGTTATCTATTTAACCACATTTTATTCAACGATCAAAAGAAGATTAACTAACATTATCTACTAAGTTGAATAACCATATAATATAATCTAACATTGCAAGACAATTAGTGTGAAATCCACTATTCAAAAAAGAAAATTACATGAAATGTTTCATAGTTAGCTATAATTATGAGAGTTATTAAGCATATAGAGTGTGACTAAAGTCACAAGGGTTGCACCTTACACAAAGCCCAACATCATGTACAAAATAAGGGAGCTCATATAAGGAACATGCATCTATGGGATATAAATAGGGCTATCATGAAATATATAAATAATATCATCATAAGGTATATTAAGGTCATAAACAAGAAAAGAAGATATAACATCATAAATATCCATCACACAAGGGTTATGACTATCATTGAGTAAAGTTGCACTAGGTGCATGCACATCACTATCACAAGCCATGAGAGAGATGAGAGAGATAGGATCAACACAAAGCTCATGGACAAGTGAAATGAGTATTCTTTAAAAGAAAAGGATAGGCTCTAATCAACTCAATGACAGAAAGAAAACCAACAATTGATAGAATAGTTCAACTGCATAGAAAATACTTCCTCATACATAACAAAATAAGACATAAGGTCATCAAGGATGGAAGGATTGGAAGCCAAAAAATATAATAACATGTCAAAAGCAAAAGTGTATGCATGATTTTGCTAAACAAATAACCTATGAGGGTCTATGATGACATATTATCCAAGGGTAGATGAATGAGATTAAAGAGATATGACACTATGTGTGCTCAAACCCAATCATGATATAATATGTAAGAATAAATAAGGGTGGATCCAAACCTTGATTGACATAAAATGTTGTAATAAATAAACAAATCTATAAACCCTAATTGGAAAGAAGGATAAAATATAGGGTGAAACCCTAGGTCATGTAGGAATGTCGAGTTCACCAAAAAATGTAAGTGGAAAATACCACTTACATAAATTATTTAGGCTAATTTGTTAAATAAAGTAATTATGTGATTATTGACTTAGATAAGTGTGTTGGTATTGATATCATGATATCATAATAATTGATGAAATAAATGTGGGAGATAAAAATTAAATAATGGGTACTTAGCTTTGAAATGATGCAAATACCATTGTGTAGGTGTTGGGAATCCATTTGCCATGTTTTTATATTTTTAGGATTTTTTGCTGACATATAAATTTGACTTTGTAGCTTTTTGGTTCACTTTCATTAGTGTAAATGTGATCTCTACATATATGAAACTAGATCTAATGTGCAAATATGAACATGCAACTCTTTGACCTATTCTAACAAAACTTTGTCATCCAAAATATGTTCACCTTTGTGTCATTGCTCTAAATACACTTAAAAACTAATAATGTTCACAAACACCTTCAAGGAATTTATTAAATTATGAGGGTCATATTCTCCTTAGTCAAACCCTTGGATGTACCAATTTAATGATGAAAAACTAAGGTCAAGAACAACAAGAAAGCATGTACTATAGTCTTAGGATGATGATGCAATATTGATGTGATCCATTTGTAACTTAAACTGTAGACATGGTACTAGTTGTGCTATATGATTTATTTCAATTAGGGTGTCATTACACACACCACCTTAGTTTATAATTTTGAGCAATTTGCATTTTAGTTAGCTGATGATGATCAAAATGAAAAGGAAAAAAGTTTGAATTATGAAATTTTGGGATTTAAATCCATGGGCATATAGGTCATCTAGATCATTTTTGCACTCATGAACTTGAACTAGAATAAAAAATAAAAAATTTAGAGATAAAAATTAATTATCAGGGATTAATGATGTCAAGATTAGGGTGGGATCATTTTATTTGCCAAATTTCATACAAATATACTATTTTACACACAAGTCAATGCATTTAAAGACAACCTAGTCACCAAAAATCCAAAATATTAAGAAAAATGACAAATGAGTAATTTTCACCATTACATTATTATCAATATCATTTTTATTATATCTTTACTAAATTCTTACCCTTAATTGATTTGTAGATACACTATAAGGATGTACATAGAGAAACCCAATATACTTTCATAATAAATTCTTAATGTATTTGTAAATCTAATTCTTACCCTTAACCTTTATACTTTCATCACTTTAAATATACATTTCACTTATCCTTTTTCTTCAATTTCTACAAAAACCATTTATACTTATAACTTTTAGATTAAACTTGAAAATAGTAGAGATGTGTTCCAAAAACTAATTTAATCATGTTATCAAAAGGTTGTAATTCAATTGATCAAGATGATTGTTGTTCCTTCATTATATCATCTATGAAAGTTCAAATCCCTCCCAAAAATAATATATAAAAAATATAATTCAATTGATAAAGATGACGATATGTTCCTTGATTATACCATCCATCGAGACTCTCTTATCCCTCTTAAATACAATATAAAAAAAATTATCTGAATAATATAAAAACCCTCCACCCAAAGACAAATATTAATTCAAAATTAAAGTCCATATAATTCGACCCAATAAAAGTTTGAAGTTAGATCCTCGGCAGGCTGAGGGGACTCTAGCTGGCGGTCATATATCTGCGTGTTTATATATTTATTCCATCACAAAACATCTTTATGCAAATGCAGAGATGTGAAAAATTGAGTGGACTAACAACATTTCAGCTTTACATTTACTAATGCAAATGGCAGTGCTCTAAAATTGCCATGGCATTCATGGACGCAAGCATTATCTCAGTGTTGCCCACAACGTCTACAAGATTTCCCCTCTCAATTCCCCCACTTAAATTGACCAAAAATCATCAAACGCATTTTAAAGTCAAGCTCAAACCACAGGCAAACTCAATCCGGCTCCAAAGATATTACGCCCACATCTCTTCATTTTCTTATTCTTCTTCTTCTTTATGCAGAAAAACTATAAGGGCGTACATAGAGAAGCCCAATCCAGTTAAGGATTTTGCAGAGAAAATAGTAGGCTCTCTGCCCGTAGTGGGTCTGCTGTATAGGCTCATAAATGCAGAAGGGGGTGTGGCAGGTGACCGTATTCAATTACCAGAGTTTTGTAAAAGAGTAGAAAACAGGTGCACCCAACAGGACTCCAGGGCCTTTTATGATTTCCGAGAGCGCCATGGCAGGGTACAAACCTAACTCAGCTGTTCCCTTTCTTTTAACTTCTTATTTACATTGATATATTGTGTTCTTGTTTGTTTAGTGTTAATGGGTTTTAGTAATTCAGACAGGAAACCCTAGGTTTGTGTTGTTGTGGTGCTGGGTGGCTGCACTAGGGGCGGGGCTGGTGAAGTCGGAGGACATTCTGCTCGGGGCTTCCAGGCTGCGTGTTTCCTTTGATATGCAGTATGAGGAGGAAAATTACAATATCCTAATGGAGGATGCTCTATCTGTAAGTCTTAGTTTAATACTATACAATTTGTTTGTTTTCGTTTAAGAGCCTTGAAATTAATTATTGTGGTTAGTGTTCATTTGACACTCGTCACTGTATATTCTCGGCAAATCTTGGGTAAGGTTATGGGCATCCTTTAATATGGTGTGGAATAAACTCGAATCACTTAAGATTTCTAAACGTAGGTCACAGCCAAAGTACTGTATAATTGTTGTACCATAGCCTTTCCACATGTTTTCTGGAGTTGTGGGCCTCGTCATATGTTTGCGGGGATTTGAATCTGTGAATCATTCTCTTATGTGAATTGGCCATTACCTCTACCCCTTGGTCGAATGCATGGAATCCCATTCGTTTGAACTTTGTTTTTTAATAAATAGTTACTCTTTATAACTTAAGAGCGGCTTTAAATTTATGCTGAATTGTATTCCCAGCGATTGTGCAGCTGCCAGCCTGTAATTCCCCAAATCTGAACTGAATTCTCTTTAGAAGTCAAGCCCGAGAGGTATCTATTCAGTCAAAAATAGCTTTTGTTTGGAGAGCATGCAAATGGACTTGACCACTGATTATCATTGTCATGGCAATTTCTCTGTGTTGATTAATGATTGAAGCACAATCCAGCCTAATTAAAATATCCATGAAAGCCTTCACTACTTAACACATACATAAGTGAGTGGGCTGCGCTTGGGTTAATCCCACATTGGTTGGAATTTTTAAACAAGGGTGATTCTAGCGTGTTGTATGTTCCAAAAGTTTTGCCAATAAGGAAAGAGGCAAGAGGGGGAAAATTCAAAGACATCAATTATGTTCATTCTCTTCCCATACTAACCAATTTAAGAAGCTGCTTGTGTGCTAAGCAGGTCCCTGTGCCCTGTATAAATTACCAGCATATGTGAGGAAATGCAATATCATTAATGTAAATGACTACTTGTGAAGGTCATCTTAAAATGACTTAAAATAAACCTAGGTTAAATCCCAAAAATCTTAATATTTTAACTAAAGCATCTGTGACAGCTTTCAATACTTTGAAAGGAAACATGTGAAAAATTCCTACTTAATCCTAATAGAAGAGAGTTACAAATTATTTGATATACACGAGCTTTTGCAAAGTAATGACATGTAAAATAACACTTAGAAAGAAACAAAAATAAAGAAGAGAAGGAGAAGAAGAATGAGACAACCACAAAAGAGAGTGACATGTATATACCCTTTCAGAAAAAATGAGCCTCCAAAGCACCAAAATGAAATGACCCCCTTAGTTTTTTTTTGAAATTTCCACACACATCAATGCACCCATTAAGGTTAGCCCGAAATATAAACCAACTGAAAGTAACCATACACTAAGAATGTTCACCAAGATCCCAATATGGGAGAGGTGATAGCATATGGTGCCGGGGATCGTTAGCCACAAATCTGAAATGAAGTACAATGCTGGAATGAAATGAAGTTCAATCACTTATTCAGCGGGAGCGAAATTACAAATAAAGAGCAATCATCTGCTAACAACAAGCATCCACTTAGGCAGTGGGAATACTCCACTTATTCACTGGGTGAATTAAGAGAGATACAATTGTTTATTCCTCCTCACTGGCGGTAAACCGTCCAAGGGTTACAAGCGTTTGCATTAGAATCACCAAGTAAATGCAAAAATATAAATGACTGAACCAGTACTACTGGTTTCAGCCTTACAATGCAAATAATCTGCAAATTACAAGTGTTATAGCCATATAATCACTGCAAATTGATGAAAGATAATCCCTCCAACTTCTAAGCTTCTCAACTATGGAATTACAAACCAAAAACAGAACTACTGACAATCTGATATAAAAAACCAGCAAACAGAAATCTCTAACCAGCAAACTTAGACACACCAAAATGCTCACAATTCCCTCAAAACTCCTTTGAAAGACCTGAAATAAATTTCAAAAGCTTCTAAGGAGGATGGCGCCCAAATTCCAACACCGAAATAGCATCAAATGCTTGAGAATTACTTATGCACGAACTTCAAGACACTCCCATGCATGGTACGACCTTCCAAGAGGGGCGAACTTCTAGATAAAATCATATACTCCAAAATAAAATCTGAAAATGCACCAAGAGGGACGCCTATAGCATAGAAAAGGTACGAGCAAACACCCACAATGAAACAGAAATCACACAATGATCTACAATTGAAAACTTGCTTCAGCCATGATCGAACCAACAAACACAAAATTGATAAAAACATCAAAAACTCCAACTGTGAAGCTCAATCTGCATTCTCTAAGTAAGAAGCAGTCTCAGTATCAGCTAGGTGTTATCTTTCAAACACGAAATGGATCCTTGCTAGGAGGTATGCATTCCTCGAAGCCATAAGCCTGAAAACATTTCGGCAGCAATTCGATATGATAGATTATGGATGATGAATGAAAGAGCAAAGGCCTGCTTTTATAGAGTTTGAGGTGACTCTTCAGCTTCTCCAAATGGGATGCCCCCACACACCTTGGAAATAATTCAATTTTAAAATAATCTTCTCCCTTCTTCATTGTGGCGTCCAAACTCCAAGGGAACATAATAAGCTTTTGAAATATTAAAATTCATCTCCACATATGGCATCCAACCTTAGAAATATTAAGTTTACCTCTTGATGAGGCATCCACCCTCAAGGACCCCTTTTTTAGAACAACTTAAGTCATCACATTAGGCCAAGGGGGCCAAAAGAAAATATAACATTCATGACTTAAAATAATTCATTTCTCCAAAATTGCACCTCAAAAGCCAAATCCAAAAATACTCAACTGCCCTGCCTGAAGTGGAAAGCTCACTGTGTTGCTGCCAACTAGAGCACTGCTAAAAATAAAACTTACTAAAAATAGTAAATTTTGAAAAGTTGCCCAATGCATATGCATGTCATATCATTGCGAAGCTCTCTGAAAACCCAGAAAGAATCTGCAAACCAAATCTTGAAACTCCAACGTGCAAGCCTCCGAAAAAGCCAAAAACCTCCAAACAGTTGAAAGCCTAATTTTACCTCAACAAACTTACGGGCCTCCGGAATAGGCTGACAAGCAACTGCACTGTTCACTGATGAGAAGGGGACATTACACAAAACAAATGTATTATTAGCAACTGCAGCTAAGAATGCATTTACAAGCTTCAAGCTTCATAGGCGATCAATACTCTCAGTCTAGGAGGAAACCCTGCATGTAGAAAATATGACATACAATCTCCATCTCAAGCCCTCTATGCATATGTCTAGGTGACCCCCATTAACAAAACCATGTATCAAAACTATTTTTGTCCAAGTCCTCGTGGTCAAAATTCATGCTCTATTCCAAAAGATGCTCCTCCCAAAATAAAATTTAACTCATGTTTTGACCAGTTTGACCCCTATGACCATGTGGTCCAAGTGTAACTCCCAAGTGCACCACATGGCAATAATCACACACACACACACACCTTTTAATATTTTATCCTAACTATAAATAGCTAGTCAAAGATTCTAGTTAAAGTCTATTAAGTAACCCCCCAAATCAATGACTCTTACAAACATCATGAGACTAATTATATGTGGTGGAGAGAGTCATTTATGGAAGCTATATGGTTCCACCCAAGTGGCACACTCTTTTTCATGTGGGCAGAATTATTTACAATATAAAAATATGAAATAATTTATAATTTTGACTAGACTTGGGACTTGCAAGGTGTATAACACAACTTGTTCGCTAGTCCTAACAATCTCCCACTTGTATACATTACAAGAATCATAAGGGACAACAACAAAGCAAACTTAAACGCTAAGCGCTAATCTTCATAGTCATCTTGCGTCATTTGTACTTCTCTATGCTCACGAGCTTTGTCAAAGCATTTACAACATTTATTGATGTATCTACCTTCTCGACCGAAATCCTCATATCGTCCATCATGTCACGAACAAAATGATGCTACACATCAATGTGCTTTTCCCATGCATGAAAGGTAGGGTTCTTTACAAAGTTAATGGCACTTTGGCTATCACATTGAATCAAGATTGTATCCTACCTCAACTTGATATTTGAACATAATCTCCAAAGCCAAAGTGCCTCTTACAAGCATGAGTAGCTATCATATACTTTGCCTTTGTAGTCACAAGAGTGATCACAACTAGTCTTTTATTCATCCAACTATTGCACCACCTAACAGGGTGAACACATAACCATTAGTAGACCTTTTGCTATTCACATGTCATGTGTTATTAGAGTCTACAAATCCTTGAATATCCTTTGTATTGCTCAAGACTAGTCCTTCTTGGTGGCAAAGCAAACACTTTGATGTGTCTTTGAGATACTCAAATACCCTCTTAACCATAGTCCAATCCTCCTTTTGTGAATTGCCATAAATCAATTCAAGATTCCCATGGCCTAGGCAATGTTTGGTCTAGTGCAAACCATTGTGTACATAAGGCTACCAATTATACTCAATGGGGGACATGGCTCATCTTCTCTATCTCATTTGGTGCCTATGGGCATTCATCAACTAAAATGTTTGTCTGCACAAGAATGGGAACACTAAATTGGTTTATAATTCTCCATCCTAAATCATTGCAACACAAAGTTAACACACTTCCTCTAGCTTATACATAGATTTTTGTTTGTTTTCTCTCTTAATGTCCAAGACAAACTTAGCTTCCTCAAAGTCTTCCATATCAAATTGAACTCAAAGCTAAGATTTCAAAGCCTGTAATCATATCCTTAATCTTGTTGAAAAACATGTCATCGACATATAAATAGATAACGATAAAATGATCATTATCTTGTTTGATGTAAATACAATCATTTGACTTAGGTAACATGCCCCAACTTAATGACATATGTGTCAAACTTTGATACATCTTGGGGATTGTTTAAGACCACAAAAGACACTTTCATTGTGCAACCAAACCTGTCTTGCCTTCACCTTGTAGTGCTTTGGCTGTGCTATGTAGATCATCTCCTCCAAATCCCCATGCAAAAAGGTTGTCATCAGTGATCACATCCATCTGTTTTATCTCACAATCATATGCAACAACAATAGATAACAAGAATCTAATGGATGTCGACTTTGTAATAGGAGAAAAGATCTCACAATCAACTCCTTCTACTTGGGAATAGCCATTAGGCATTAAGTCTGCTTGGCACTTCCCCACTTTGCTCTTTGAACTATATTTCTTGTTGAAAACCCATTTGCAGCCACATGTTTCCTATCCATAGAAAGCACTATCAAGACCCATGTGTTGTTCTTCTCAAGAGCTTCCATCTCCTCATTTGTGACCACTTTCTAGTACTTACTATTTGCAAACTACATTGCCTCACAAAAATGCATGTAAAATCAAGTGGGGTGTACCTATCAAGGTGCATTTGATGCCAAGTGGACCTCCTCAAGTGTGGGGTCTGAGGTTATTCTTCCTCTAAACCTTGATATGCTACAACAAAGGCTTTTTTACTAACCAAGCCTCTTTAGGTGTTTTATCCACAAGAGTTGAAGTACGAGACTTCTTAATCAAGTAACAAGTTTTGCTCATAGAATTTTCCTATAATTTCTATTCAAACCAACAACATTGAGCAAGCTTCTAGCTCTCTCCATCAATGTCCTATTCCATCTTTGTGCAACTATATTTTTTTGAGTGGTGTATGGAGTTGTTTTATGCCTCACAATACCATGTTCTCTACAAAATTCATCAAACTCTATTGAACAAATCTCTCCACCATTATCTGCCCCTCAAAATGTTGATCTTCCTCCCTATCTAGTTCCCAACAAGAGCCCTAAACTCTATGAACTTCAAGAAAACCCGAGATTTGTGCTTGATAAAGAATACCTGTGATTCTTTGGAGAAGTCGTCAATGAAAGATACTTAATATAGGGATTTTCCAAGAGAGTACATCCATAGGACCAAATACACCATTGTGAATCAAATCTAAAACCCTTATAGAAAACTTAACTTGGTTTTGTTTCCCATATATACAATGATCAAAGAAATCAAAATCTAGAGAACAATCAGTTAGCCCCTATACTAATTTCTTACTCTTCATGGCTCTTAGGCCTTTCTCACCAATATAGCCCATATGCTTGTGCCACATCATGGTTTTCTTTGCAAGAAGCTTATGGCTCCCTAAATAAGGAGTCTTTGAATTGTTATGTTCTACGATGCTAGCTTCCAAATGGAAAAGAGGTCTAAACTAAAGTCCCTTGGCCAAGACCATGGCCCCACACACCATCTTGCATCCATTCTTGCTAAAGACCACTTGCACATCAACATCATTCAACTTACTTATAGAAAGAAGGTTCCTTGCCAAAACCACAATGTGCAGAACAATGGAGAGATTTTTGATTCTTCTGTCTCCAAGTGTGAGCATGACTTTGCCTCATCCACTGATCTTGAGAGAAGAGTTATCTCGCAAATACACATGCCCCAACATCAAAGCTTTCATACATTGAGAACCACTCTCCGTTGGGAGTCATATGAAAAAAGGCTCAAAAATCAATAAGCCATGCACCTTCATGTGCATGCATATCAAGGGCTGCAACACAAGCATCACCACCGTAATCATTGGAGGCCCTTGAGTCCTTCACTTTCTTTTTCTTGCAGTCACTTTTGATGTGCCCGATCTTGCCGGAGTTCAAATATTTCACCTTGCATTTGTCAAGAGACTTAGATCTCTCCATAGATTTGTATACTTGCCATTTTTCTTGTTCTTCCTATTGTCTTTGGAATTATTTCTCACAATTAAGCATCTTTGATGAAATGTGAAGTTTTCCACCTTATCTCCTCAAAAAGCAATGCACCCACCACCTCATCTAGCTTCAACTTTGAGATGCAGCTATTGATTGCCATCACAAGCTTTTTCCAACTATCAAGCTAAGAACACAAGAGGGTTATGCATTGGTCCTTTTTATCCATCTTCACATCTATGGACACCAACTAGCTCAACATGATCTTGGAACAACTTTTGCAAAAAAAGCCTGTTGACAAGGGACTTTATTTGATACATATTCCTAACTTATTGTGATGTCCTATAGGCTTTGATGGGTGATGGTCCCCAGCTTGGCGCTCGTTCCTTGAGGTCTCCTCTCTTGGTGTTTGGCAGCAGTATAGTGGTGCCCTGTCACTTAGCCCTTAACGCTAGTTAGGTGCCATTCACCACAAGTCCGAGGTTTTGGCGTAGTAGTTGCTTAGCTTGGTATCAGAGCTAAGGTCTTGAGGTCGAGACTCTTTGGGGTGAGCGGACTGTAATGTCCTGTAGGCTACCACTGTAATAAGCACCCTTATTTTATTTTTTTGAAATTTAAACATGTTAGCTCCAAAACAGAAAGTAAAGCTAAGCAACTTCCTTCCACTTTCTAGTCACCAAGTTCCCAGCGTGGGTGAGGTGAGAGCATAAGGTGTAGGATTACATTAGAAAGCTAAACTACTGAAAATGATAACCACTTGTTCAGTGGGGTAAGCCAAGCACATCCACTTTGCAGTGGGAAAA
This sequence comes from Sequoiadendron giganteum, assembly GCA_007115665.2. NCBI lineage: Eukaryota > Viridiplantae > Streptophyta > Pinopsida > Cupressales > Cupressaceae > Sequoiadendron > Sequoiadendron giganteum. The sequence goes on along the minus strand of CM021109.1, from coordinate 285,086,574 downwards.
CTAATATAAAGAAATGTAAACAAGCTCTTCCACTTTTCAGTACTAAGCGAGCGCCAGAGAACCACTTGTTCAGTGGGGCGAGTACAATAGCCATTTATGCAGTGGGGTAAGCAAATGAAACCACTTATGCAGTGGGGTAAGTAGCAACAAATCAACAAGAGCAACTCATTGGTGGCACTACCACTCAATGTTACATTATTAACTCATTAGTCATTACAAAATTCAGTCCAGAACAACATATAACTGCTGCTACAACTGTAAGGTGATATGAAACTGATTTAACACCCTCAAAGAAACCCAAACTCAGAAACAAGATACCCCAGAGCTATGAATTGACAATTATACCTCAAGTATGTGGCAACCTGGAGACTGAAACAAGTCTAAAATGCAACTGTAACAGATCTGAAACACAGTTTGCAGCAAACAGCATGCTGGCACACCTCCCAAGAAACCCCTCAAATGTACAAAGTACAACCCCAAACAGTTTGCAAAGGTCCCGGAGAGTCTAGGCGCCCAACATAGGGCAGAAAAAGACTGAAAAGGAGGGGCGGTTCCCCTAGAAACTTCACATGCCACCCCTAAGAATGTTACAGCCTGCAGCAGGGGTGATTTTGTATTTTAAAATCATAAACTTCAGTCTGAAACCTGCCACCAACTCCTTCCTAATCGCCCAGCAAGGAGATTTCATTGGTCAAATGCCCAGAAGCCATTTCCAAAAACTTCAATCTGCACAAGCAGATAAGAGGGTACGGCCTTGCACTTGCACAGGTACAGCCAGCAACATGAACTTCAAAAAATCAAACTCAAAACTCTCAGAAACTGCAAGGAGATACTGATCAAGCATTAGCAAACTGAGTCACATCAAAACACCTCATACTGGAAAGCCATGAATGAAAACTTCACTATCAGCACCAATGGTCATCCCTGAATGGAACCACACCAGTTCAGCTAGGGAATATATTTCAATTCTGAAACTAGAATTATCCTTGAGGGTTACTGTCCTCAAAGACTTGGAGAATCTAACACCAAACCGGCAGCACTTCGTTATCAATCTTCAACATGACCAAATGAGCTTCGTTATCAATCTTCAACATGACCAAATGAGCTCCCCAACGCCTCCTTATATAGCTTTTTGGAGGGAGAATTCTCAATTTGAAATAATAAAGTAATTCACTTTTTCCATCGAATGCCTTTTAAAATAAAAATAATCACTTTTTATGTGCAAAGTCCCCTTATCTCTCTTAGGCATCCAACTTGGAGGCAATATTGGCTTTTCGAAAAGTCATTACACTTAATTTATAAAATAATAATCAAACATTATAAACTAAAATGAAATATTAAAATATTTTACCCCAAGTTACAGAAAATCTTGAAACATCTCAGAATCCAATTTTGACTACGCCAATATGATACTGAAGCATTGGATGAATGATTGAAGCCATTTTGGTGACTTCCTAAAAATAGACGTGCTCTCCAAGAAGTTTGGAGAACACCCCAAAAGTTTGAAAACACCACAGAGAGTGTCATTCGGACTAGTATTACCCATTGAGATCACTGCCATCAATAGAAACCTTGTACCGCCACAACTATGCCTTACCACTTAGCCTATGGGAACTAAAAAAAACAGGCTAATGGTCACTGAATTGATTAAGCCCGAGAACGGGACATTACACTTATCCCAAAGCTTCTTGGTGGTGGCCTCTCTTTAAACATTCAAGAGCACAAAAGCGGCTAGGCAAAGCCAAATAAGGCACCTTGCCTTCCAATCAATAACTAATTAGTCTTCATCTTTCTTTCTGGTAGGTTTCTAATCTACAACCACTTGCCAAAATCTCTATCCACAAGTAGAGCCTTCATCTTGAGCCTCCAAAACTCAAAGCTGGTTCCACTGAACCTCCTTGCCTCCACTCTAGAAGTGTTTTCCATATGAATTTCTTGAAAACAAGATCAATTGCAACAAAACTCCCACTTGAACAAAGACCAATACAAAGTAGGCCTTATTTCTCTTGTGGATTGAAAGGAAATATACAAAACATCCTACTTAATCCTATTAGGCATAGTTGAAAATCTCAAACATGACAATAACTTGGAGAAAAACTCGGCAAATTTTGTGAACATTAAAAACACATAAATTTGTTAAATTTTTTTTCTAAAACATGCATACTACTGAATTTAGGGAACTCATTACGTATTATTATATTATAGGTAAATGGGTGTTTACAACTTTTTCAGGAGGCAATTGTAGGCCGATTAATATTTTTGTTTCCCAATAATAATATCATCATCAATGAATTAGATGCTTTTGACTCACAAATCTCTATTTTATCTTACATGGTACTCTCCTTGTCTTCCTCGACCTTGGCCATGGCCTTCCCATGGCAATTGCTGCATGCCAGTCATTCGTTTTCTTGAGGTAATAATACACGATGGAGAATTCCATACACAATTTTGAATGGTCAATGTGGGTAGTATTATTTGTGCAATAAGGCTAGCAAAGTGATGGGAGGTGTGAATAATTGGTGGTTAGGGTTTTCTCTTTCATCGAATTTGATGGTGGATCTGTAGGAGCCAACACAATCATAGTTGGCATCGAGTAACAACATGGGTATGAGTATGTTGCACTCCTATCTGCCCCTTCTTCAACACTGCTGCTAAAAAACACAGCCCAAAATGATGAAAAATGATCACTTTTTTTGGGCTGTATAGACTTACAAAATATGACCTTTTTAAACACAAATTGTGAGTTATTGTGAAGTTTACAAGGAGTTTTTCCTGAGTTTCTCACCAGTTTTTCGTAAACTCACCAGAAAGTTGTTTTGTGAGCAACTAGCAAGCCATTTCAACTCATGTTTTTCTCAGTGTTCCACGGGGTTTTGGGGACGGGGACGGGGGGACGGCAGGGGACGTGTTTCCGAGACGTGGGGACAGGGGGCCTATGTTTGGGAACGGCGGGGGGATGGCGGGGGGGTGGCGGCGAGGGGGCAGTAGGGTGTTGAAATACATATAGTACTTGAAAAAAAACTTATAAAAAGATGTATAAGTATAAGAATTATACATCTTGGAGACAACTAGGAGTCCCCTAGATGTCTTGAGGACACCCCAACGTCCTCAAAGTTCTATCAGCATCTTGGAGACAGTGACACTAGTGGTGGGATGGTAGCGTTGGTGGTGGCTTGGTGGGGGGACGTTTCCCCCAAGTCCCCAAGTCTTCGAGACGTCCCCCTCTAGGAAACGCGAGGTTTTTTGAGGGGGACGCGTCCCCGTGGAACACTGGTTTTTCTTGGGTTTTGCATCTATGCTACGAGGAGAGTTACAACTTATTCAATCTATACAAATTTTAAGAGTAATGGCATGTAAAACTACATTTAGAAAGAAACAAGAATAGAGAATAGAAGGAAAGTAGAATTAGACAACCACGAAAGATAGTGACACAAAATATACCCTAGGAAAACCTTTTGGGAGAAAATCAGGCTTCAAAGCATAGAAACCAATGTATTACGAGCAGCTATAGGTTACAATATATTCACAAGCTTCAAGGTTTAGAGGAGATCAACACTCTCAATCCTGGAGGAAATCTAGCAGCATAACTATGTAGAAAATATTATATACAATCTCCATCCCAACTGCTCTATATAGTCTAAGGAGACCTTGGAAATTATGTACCAAACCCACGTGCCCAAAATTGGTGCCCAATTCCTCATGGTCAAAATCCACGACTCAAAAGATGCATCCCCTATGATAGAATGTAACTCTCATTTTGACTAGTTTGACCCCTATGACCATGGGGTCTAACTGTAACTCCCAAGCACTCCACCATGAGGCAATAATCACGCTTATACACTTCTTACTCCTGGCTGTAAATAACTAGACAGAAATTCTAGTCCAAATCTGCTAAGTAACCCCCAAAATGAATGAATCGACAGAAATTCTAGTCCAAATCTGCTAAGTAACCCCCAAAATGAATGAATCTTACAAACATCATAAGACTAATGATGCAGTGGGGAGTGCCAACTATAGAATTTACATGATTCCACCCAAGTGGGATGCAATGGGCACAATTATTTACAATACACAAATATTAAATAATTCTAATTAGACCTAGGACTTGCAAGGTGGACAACACACCTAGTCCTTTCGTCCTAACATAATTAACACATACATACATGACTAGTTTGTGGTCAGGTTAATCTTTTATTGGTTAGAATTGTAAGACAAAGGTGACAAAAATCTTCCAATGAGTAAAGAGGCTAGAGAGTGAAAACCTCAAAAGTGGTGATTGCTTGCGCGCTAAGTGGATCCCCTCGCCTTGTAATTATTACCATTATAACATGTGGAAATAGAATGTTGTTTGTGCAAATGACTAATCATTAAGGTTGTCTTGAGATAACTTAAAATACAAGTCAAATCCTTGAAAAATCAAAATAACTTTGAAAGCCTTCAATACTTTATTTAAAATATCCTTTTTAACATGTTTTGAAGCAGAAAAGTTTAATGAATATTTACTTAATGTCTTTATAATTTTGGGCAAAACACCTTCCATATAAAGCCAATATGCCTAGGGATTAGCCTCATCACCTGCATTCTTCTGGCTGGGGAGCTAGTTGGAAACCTAAAAGAGCTCTGCAATTTTGTTTAGCTATATAACCATTCCTCTCAAAAATCTTAAACAGGTGAGCCTTTTCCTATTGAAATTCTTCTCAGCAACAATCTTAAACATTGTAGTGGCTAAAGCCGTTATAACTTCAAATTTCTATGCCAAGTGATGGCGGGAAGAGGCCTGAAAATGAAGAGACATATGAGTTTCCTTTGGATAAAACTTGCCTAGAAACAGAACAATCTGGCTTCCCAACAATGAGTACATCCAGAAAAGGGTAAACTATCTTCCTGCTTAAACGTTATGGTGAATTTGATCCCTGAACAAATGCAGTTGATGGGAACATAAAAATCTTCCAGCTTTTCCTTTCCATGATGCCAGATAATATATATATTATCCACATACCTCCTCCACCACTTCAATTTCAAAGGAGCTGAAAGAAGTGTAACCTCTTCAAGTTTCTCTGTAAAAGGCCTTGCAACTATGAGAGACATTGGAGATCCCATTTCCACATCCTCACTGTTCAGATAACTCTTCACTGAAACTGAAAAAGGTGGACCTTAAACAAAATGTGTTCAGTACAGTTGTATCAGCATACACTAAAGATCACCATCTGAATAGACTGAAAAATTAGAATCCTGGTGAATAGACAAATATCATCAAAACAAACCACCAAGTCCTTCTCTAACTTGTCATCCTTTACAAAATCAACAAAATGAAGAGGGTTTTTATTTTTTAATTAGGAGTTATTCGTAGGGCTTATGGGATACACTTGCATTTTGGCAAAAATGACATGGGCTTGCCTACAAGTCTACAACTACTTGTGATGAGATTGTGGCAACTATTACCTATTTTGAATCCCACAAGTCATGGGGTCGTACAAGGCAGTATGCACTGTTATGTTGTCAAGTACTAGAACTTTGAAGACAGTACTAGGATTGCTACTGTTGATCTTGAAGAGGACATTGACAATTTGGCAGTGTGAGACTGGTTCTGTTATATCAGGTTTTATATGAATTTTAATTTTGTATGAATCTTCTTTCCTTAAGGATCATCTGGAAATTAAATGAAGTCCAATATATGACAATTTTGTATCATTCTGGAATTTCTGAGATAAATAGTAAAACGTTGGATCCTTAGAGATCAATGATCCTGGAATGAGATGCGATATCATTTTAGAGTATTATGTAAATTAAAATGTTTATTACTCTTTTCCATGTAAATTACACTCTATGGTACATCAAAGGGCATCAATAATTGCACATGAGATAGATATTTGCTTGTTTCACACCTTTTTGAGGTGATTGTCACAGAAAAGTATCCTGTTGACTTGAATGAGTTTTCTTCTTCAGAAGTAGCATTAATGGGATCCAATTTTCTCATTAGATTCTTTGCCACTTAGGCTGGCCGTGAGATCCAACATGTTTCTTTTATGATAGTGTGGACCTCATTGAACTCTATTAAACTATACTCTCACTTGGTCTCCTCTTGCATATTTCTGGGGTTAACCATCCATCACATCACACCTTGAATGTGGTCGGCAGGAGTAACTTGGGGGCTGTATATTTGACATTTGTTAACACAAAATACTTGATTATTTCAATTTTCTATATCATTGTCTGGTGCTTCTCTTCTCTTCAAGCAACTGGCCATGCCCTGCATAGAATGTGACGAGACCATACTTACACTAAATTTACTGGACATGTCTAAAATTATGCCCCTGCATTTCTATTGTTTTCCTGAGCTTTGTCATTGTTTGTTTTGTAAACATGTTTTCTCTTAATTTTGAAGATGAAATATTTATGCAGAAAAGAGCAAAGTCCAAGACTCCAGTTCCAGAGATACCTATAGAAGCAAGGGCAGAAAGGGCTTTAGAGGCTATTTGTAAATGTTGCATGGGGAGTGACATGATCGAAGAAGAAGAAGATGCAAGGTTGCTTAATATTATGCTGTGTGCAGTTTTTCCCACTGCTGATAAGGCTGAGATAGAGAAAACTGTAAGGAGTAGGCTGAGACAGTCATCTGCAGATGATGAAATAAGCAAAAAACCTGAAGTACAACAAACCAAAGAACCCATCATTTTAGAACAAGATACAGAAACTATATACAGCTAGGTTTTGGCGTACTCAATGGCTGTATTTCTAAATTCCCAGCTATCCAAATTGCTTTTGTACTCACTGTCAATATTTGATCAAATCATTCATAAGCCATATGTTGGCAGTTGCCAGGGTTGGGGACAAGTTATTTTTTCATGTGCCAATGAAATATGATTCTGAACATTGTTTTGACGTGGCTATAATTCTAAAACCTAAAGGTCGGGCTCAACTAAAATAAGTTCAGGTCTAGAACTCTCAATAAGATCCTGTGTAACAAACGGCCTTGTTTAACCAAGTGGGTAATTGAAGCTCCAGATGCCATAGATACGTGGCACCCCTATATGGAATTCGGGTACAGTCCATTTTAGCTTTTCCTCAGGATGTTTGTTTTTTCTTCATATTTCTATGTAGTATGTTTGAACTTTTAATTTTAAGTGTAAAAATCACTGCTTCCATTAGTTTATTTAAATCTCTGTTTTATATTTGATGGTTTGTTTTCTCTTAGTTTGATTCTGCCTTAGATTATGACGGCCATCTTTTCTGAAGTATATTTTCCCCTAAAGTAATGACATGAAATTTACCTCTGAACAAGTGTATGCCAAGATGGACGCAGTGTTATTGAGAATGACTAGGCAAAAATTATTTCTAAGGTAGTTTTTAGACCTTATGATAAGTCAATGGATTTTGTCTAAGAAACAAAGCATTTTGAATCTATCAATTGAAGTCAATGGATTTTGCCTAGGAAAGGAAAAGAAAGGTTCTTTTATAGTCCACGATACCAGGCGGCCTGTTTTTGGATCTACAGATGGCTTATAGTATATGGGACTCCTCATACTCCCAATATGAGGGAGGCACCTAACTCGTGCTCCACAATACAAGGTGTACATACTTTACACCCTGCAGGATTTGAACTTGTGACCTTTCTCTCAAGAGTACAAGTTCTCCTAAGAAACAAAGCATTTTGAATCTATCAATTTTGTGTTTCTCAATTCGAAAGATATTTAGTTGAATTTTGTAGTCTTAGTAAGCTTGGAATTTGTGACTCGCTTATACTTGTCTAGCCTTATTTTTTGTGTTATTTTCCCTTTTCAAATTGTTTTCCATTAAAAAAATTTAAAAGGAAAATTTTGAATTTGAAAGAATGACAAAATTTGCCCCCAAGAATGGCTACTTCTATGCTTTCTATGATGTAATGACATATCTATATGTTATTTGTGTACATGCAGATGTAACATCTATAAACAAGCTAAACTAAGTTAACTTATCTATTTACTTTTATATGTAACACTCCAATTAAGCATAAGGATTGATCAAAATTTTAATGAATATCATCAATACCAACTCTTGTTATACCAAGATGTGGTGGTTGTGCTTCAATATGATGGATCTGAATGCTCCTACCTACAACATTACATAAGGAGTGTATATTCTATGATAATGGCTTGGGTTGAGGTCAACTTATAGATTTTTGGATGGGGGATTGGTTGGATAGGATTGAGTTGAAGGATCAAGGGCTCTCATTGCTTGAGAGGCTTGGGAGGATGAGTAGATACAAGTGCTTTAAATTGGTTGGTGGATGTGGAGTCCAAGATTCAAGGGAAATCAATGGTTGAGGATTCCCTTGGAAGAAGTGGATGGATATAATTGAAAGGGTACTTTGAGGTACCTTGGGGGTATGGGAATTTTTTTGACCCATGTGATGTATAGCAAGACCCATGTCACATGTGCAAATACTAATACCTTGTGTACAAAGACCCATGCCTATGCACACTTTTGGAGGATGTGCAAGGTTTTAATAAATTGATTGAGGTTAGGAATGTGCAAGTGAGGATTAGTTGGCTAATTGGTTTAAGCCCATTTAATGAAAGTGCATAAAATAGACAATTAAATAAGTAAGATATATTTATTTAATTTTGGGATGAGGATGAGGGATTTAAATAAATATTTGGATTTGTTTAAGGTTGGACTATAAAAGAAGGGTGATTTAATGATTAAGGCTAGGAATAAGGTTGGGTGAATAGTGATGAATAGTGATTTTATTAATTAATTGACCGTGGGATGAAAATTGGATAACTAATCGAATAAATGAGATTTGTCTTGAACATCTTAAGCTATGATATCATATAGAGGTTTAACATCGTGTATTGAATTGTGATATTGTGAAGTTTGTCTAAATACTCCCAACCAAATTTTATTTGATCTTGTTGGCACAATATTTTAGTAAAACCTTGGTAAAAATTATTTTATTGAATTTATTTTATTTTTTATTTGGTTTCAAAGACAAAGATCTTGGGAGATTGTTCATGTTACTTGCTATAAATTTATATATCTTATGAGGTAGGGGTATAATATTTTCTCTTCAAATAATGTCATTATGATTAGTGTTCAATTATTTTAAAAATTACTAGAAAACTTGTTCATATCTAGTATGTGAATCACTCATCTTTATTGTAATGATTGCCCCAATACGTATTGCAAAAAAAAAACTTTTTTGAATTTTCATAGTAGGAAAAAGAATGAGGAACCATTCCATTGTGCTAAATACTATGTTTAAATATGTTAAATTGTGATAAAATTGAAGGTTGATTTAAAGAAACAATGATGTCCACAATGTTAAAAGGTGTTCCTTATATACATTTAGCAGAGTAAATTACATATTAGCAATAGTGCAAAATAGGTGCAAGGGATATATTGATAGAGATGATAAAAATGATAGAATTACTTCAAACTTTTGGTAATTCTCTTGTTTTTGGTGGGTTATTGAGGGCAGAGGATCCCTTGTCTTTGGGACACAAACAAGGGCTCAATAACAAACAATGGCCTATTTTTGTATTAAGAGGTTGAAAACTATCTATTTTATATGTTTTGGAACTTGTCCTACACTTCACATATTTTGTAGAATTGTTGTCTTATCCTTGTAGGCTCATGATGTATTGAGTCATCAAACTTCTAGCATTAGGATGTAGTCTTTCATTTGCATGTAGTACAAACTTGTCTCCACCCCACATCCTTGCAATAATTACTTTTGGTAGTTTGATGGAACCTTCTTGCATGACTGTTAGAGTAATCATGCATTAGCTAATGATTAATTGATCTTTAATTAATTATTAGTCTAATTTATTTTCATGCACTTAAGCTAAATTTAGGAGTTCTTTATTCAGTTAAGTGTTTTTCTATGTTAACTGGAGTGAGCTATTATTAGATCATTTTATCTCATCGCATGTGATGTTGACATTTGTCTTGATCTAATAACTTTATCATTTAGGGTTGCTTCTATATAGCACTCAACCCTCATTGTATTATTTTACTTCTTCTCTCGAACTCTCAACCTTTGAGGACTTTTGTTTTCTTTGAAGATTCTTGAGGTTCATTTTGTAGTTTTTTCTTATTGAAGAATATTGCACATATTGTTTGCAGATCTCTTGCGTGGAAGGTGTTTTTGTTCGTTGTTTTTGTGGCTTGTGTTTTTCACAATTCTAACATGGTATCAGAGTGTGGATTCAACAAACCCCTTCTCAATTTACAAAGTTTTTTAACAAGGGTTACAAGCTTCATATCTAAATTCCCTTTGGTTTTTTTTTGCAAATTTTGGAGGTGGGCCAATTTTTGGTGCATTTTCACATGAAAAGGACCTCACATTTGAATTCAGAGCTGTCGAGAAAGTCAAATTTGGTTTATGTTTGGCCTGATTTTGACTCCCGAGGTCAGATTTGCGACGGTTTGAAGAGGTTTTTTTTTTTTCGGTTGGAGGGTAGCTACGATTTTGGTGCATATTGACATGAAAAGGACCTCGTTGTTGGATTCAGGAAGTCGATTCCATGAATTTTGACTATAAATTCGCTTATATTTGGTGTCGAGAGCTTTTGAGGCAAAACAAATTGTACAAGGGTCGTATGACCTCTCTATGCCCGTTTGCATGTAAATCGAAAAAAAACGTGAAAAGAAAAAGGCATAGGGCGTGGTTTTTTAATTTTCTATTTTTTTTTTTAAAATAAAGCAACAATTTTTAAAATTGCAGGCTTTAATTTTACAAGGTGGTTGGTGTATTTTTTCTAGCAGGCGCATTTATTGGGTACCCGTAGGGTGCTACGCTTGTAGCCCTTGCAATCCCTACACCAACTAGCCGAAAACTTTTAATGCCACTGACAACACGTTCATGTTGAATGCACAAGACAACTGAGAGGGGGGTGAATCAATTGTACTTTAAAACTTCAAAACCCACACAAACATTCAAATCCACATTCATTCAATTAACCCTTAATCTGTTATAATGATTTAGCATGAAAAAAAAATAACAGAAACTGAATCAAATCAAAACTATACACAAGAGAACACTAGATTTACGTGGAAAACCCAAGATGGGAAAAACTATGGTGAGGATTAACTCACAATATAAATTAACTTCAACACCAAATACAATAGGGCTCACTGCCAAAAGAAAGAAAGGCTCATTGCCAAATGCTCATTGCTAGAATAGAGAAGAATGTTACACAGAGAAATCCATCTCAATGCAATAGAGAAATCCACCATAATGTCTCCAACACCTTTGCAGCTTGACTGAAGAATTGTAGATACCTTCTATTCACTGTATCCAATAAACTAACACATGAAAGCCTATATTGCACTTCTCAAATTCACACTCTACCACTCTACAATTTGCATCATTTGCATTTTTGTCTATCTTGTCATCCTTCAACAACTAAACTCTTATTTATATCATCTTCAACTTTGAAACCATTCTCCAAGGTCGACTATGCACATCAACTATGCAAATTCAAATTAGGTTAGCACCAAAACACTTCTGTGGCGAATAGAAGTGAAGGCGGGTCACACTATTCCTTATCTGGGACCTAAATCTATAACACCATGCTGCAATACGCTTCTACAAACAATAAACATCCACCGCAATTAGTGTAAACACCAAGGTCGGTCGTTACCTATGTAAACACCATTAAACTTTTAAGTACACACTTCCTTTTGATCCAAAAACTCGCAGACTAAATGTCACCTAAACATAATCTAGAATATTCTACAAACTCCTTGAAATCCAACAATCTCCTTCACAACAACTTTCAGCTAAAAATTGCACACACCTAGTACACTCAAACAACTTTGCAATATATTGCAACTTAAGACATTGACTTTTGAATCACCAAAATTCAAACAACCTTGATTGGAGAAAGATACCGACACTGTAAACACCCCTTTTGATCCGCAAGACTTGAAACCAAACTGTGGAGAAACATGGAGCAAAAACATTTCTCTTAGACACCTTTGCAGTACACTGTTCACACATTGGTGAACACAACCTTTGCACAACAATCCAACACACCAAATTCTAAATAAAATATCTTTGAACACCTTTTATCAACATATCTAGAACGCACATGTAGATCTTCAATCTAGAAGAAATGTGGAGCCACACCAGAACACTACTTTGCAACCCAGAACAATATTGCAACACATGTTATTTCCTCTTTTTATCAAATTTTCTCAAAAGCACTTGAAAACCAAGCATCAAAGTCACATCCTCATCACCTTCAATACTTCCTCATCACCACCAAGCCAACTACAACATATCAACTCAACTATATATTCATAGACAAAAGCTTATCAAAGCAACACTAGAGGACATCGGTAGCTTACTAATGACAACATAATGCAATTAATCAAAACATGAATAACACCGACAAATTCTTGCAACAAATTTCTACTCATTAGTGACAACACAAGCTTGTTGACATCAATGACAACACCAATCTGCTCATACTTGCAACAATCTCCCCCTTTGTCATTGATGGCAACACATAATGTGAAAACCCATTAAAGACGCAACAACTCTGCTCCATACTTATTTTCTTTTTTGTTTTTCTCTCATTTGCACAAATAACTCATTACACTCTCTCCCTCTTTGATAACTAATCTTTTTCACATGTTTCATTCTCCCCCTTTGACATCAATGGCAAAAGACAAAGTATTTGCATCATTTATTCTCCCTTTGACATTAATGATATTGTTTACTATTGCTCTACAACTTCCTTTCCTTTCCTGCTTTGCATACTCCCCCATAGGAGCACATACCATACTGCACCAATCAACAACTATTGCACAATGGCAACACTTACTCCCCCTAACTGCAGCAACCAACAATGTCACTAAATACTCCCCTTGAGAGGTAGCTAGCAATATCAGTCCAAACCAAAGAATGAATTTTGAAATCCACTAGATTAATGCATCTAGTTCAAAGGAGGGGCAATGACCCCCAACTTCTCCCAGAGATACTCAAGTGTATTGTTAGGAAGAGCCTTAGTGAATATATCAACAATCCAATTCTTTGTAGGCATATATTCAAGCTTTACTTCATTCTCTACAATCTTCTCTCTCAGAAAGTGATACCAGATTGAGATATTTTTTTGTCTTTGAATGCATTACCAAATTTTCTGAAATATTGATAACACTTGTATTATCACAAAAGACAGAAATTGGTTCAACATATACTACTTTGACATCCTTCAATGTTTGCCTCATCCACAACACTTAAGTGCAACAAGATGCTAATGCAATGTATTCTGTCTTGCAATAGATAAAGATATTGAATCTTGTTTCTTGCTTAGCCATGACACCAATCTATATCCAAGAAAGAATGCACCACCACTTATACATTTCCTATCATCCACATAACCAACCCAATTTTCTCTGTGTAAGCACTCAGAGTAAAATTAGTATCATTTGGATACCACAAGCTATGATTCAGAGTGCCCTTCAAGTATCTGAATATCATCTTCACTGCTGCAACATGTGACTCTCTAGGATCTTCTTGAAGTCCAGCCACAAGACAAACTGCATGCATAATATCTGATCTAGTAAAAGTTAAATATAGCAATCCACCTATCATTGATCTATACTTGCTTTGATCAGTCTTAGGAGATTCATCATTCTTGCTCAGCTTGCAGCCAGTAACCATAGGGGTACACAACGGTTTAGAATATTTCGTTCCAAACTTCTTCAAAATTTCTTTGACATACTTTGATTGTGAAATAAAAATACCTTTATTTGTAGTCCAAGGAAAAAATTCATCTGCCCAAACATAGACATTTCAAACTCTTTCTACATTTCTTCTGCAAACTTCTTGCACATAGCTTCATTGCCTCCAAATATTATGTCATCAACATATACAACCACAATCAAGATTTGATCTTTGTCAACTTTAAAGTAAAGATTGTTATTTGCGGTACTTTTATTGAATCTTTGTTGTATCAAATACTTATCCAACCTTGCATACCAAGCTCCAGGAACTTGCTTCAACCCATACAAAGTCTTCTTCAATCTGCAAACCATATCCAGTTTGATTAATAATTGAAATCCTTATGGCTGTTCTATGTATACCTCTTTTTCCAATTCTCCATTCAAGAAAGAAGACTTCACATCCATTTGATAATCTTTGAAATCCTTATGTGCTGCAAAAACCAAAAACATCCTGATAGCTTCCATTCTTGCCACCAGAGCAAATGTCTCCTCAAAATCTATTCCTTCAACTTGTGAGTAGCCTTTACACACAAGTTTTGTTGCGTTCCTTACTACTTATCCATTCTCATTTAGTTTGTTTTTGAATACCCACTTCGTTCCAATCACATTTTTGTTTGTAGGTCTTGGGACAAGTTCCCAAATCTGATTCTTCTCAATTTGCAAAGTTTTTTTCTTTCATAGCCTTAATCCAATATTCATCTTTGCATACCTCAATTACTGTTTTAGGTTCAACTTTAGAAAGTAAACATAGATTTACCTATTTTTCAGCAACTTTCCTTCTTGTCAACACACCTTTGTTTTTATTTCCAATGATCTGATCTTCTAAATGATTCTTCCACACATACTTAGGAGTTTTAGGATTCCTTTCCGGAGATTCTTCCTTTTCAATTTGCACTTCTTTTTCTTCATCTTTTTCACGTTCTTTGCAAGAAGACTCAGCTGATTCATATCCATCTATCATCATTGAATTCTTTTGTAAATCTTCATCAACCTTGACACTTGCACTTTCAACAATCTTTCTCAACCTCTTGTTGTAGCACCGATAAACTTTGTTTCTAGTAGAATATCCAAGGAAGATACCTTCATCAAACTTTCATAAGTTATCTTCATCTATTCTAATATAACATTTGCTTCCAAACACTCTGAAGTACTTGACAATATGAATCATTTCATACTATAGCTCATAGGGAGTCTTTGTATTGATTGCTCTTGCTTGAACTTTGTTAAGTATATAAACAACAATATGAATTGTTTCTCTCCAGTAGACTTCCGGTAGATTTTCCTCTTTCATCATTGTTCTTGCAACTTCTTGAACAGTCTTATTCTTTCTTTCAACTACTCCATTTTGTTGAGTCTTAGGGGCAGACAAGTGCCTCTTTATGCCATGATTCTCACAAAAGATGTTATACTCATTGGAGGTGAACTCTCCACCTCTCTCAAACCTCAAACATTTGATTTCCATATTCATTTCTATAATAACTCATGCCATTCTAAAATAATCATCAATTAATAGCATGAAATACCTATCATCTTGAAGACTTCTTACTCTTGTAGAGACACAAAGATTTGTATGTACCAATTCTAATAGTCTAGTAGTAGATTGTTCTTTAGCTTTGAAACTTCTTCTTGCTTGCTTTCCAATTTGACATTCTTTACAGACAACATTGATAGGTTTTGTAATCGTTGGCAGGTCTCTTACAATTTGAACTAAACTGATTCTTACTAGGTTATCAAAATTGATGTCACACATCCTCCTATGCCATAACCAACTTTCATTAATATGAGTCATAAAGCAATGACTATTAGCACCCTTAAGTTGATAAACATTTTCATTTGTCCTTCTTCCAGTAGCAACCACAGTTCTAGATCATTTTCTGATCTCACATCCACCATCCTGAAACATAAGATTGTATCCTTTGCTACACTTTTTCCAACACTCAAGAGGTTGTCTTAAAACTTAACATAGTAAACATCATCAGTATTATGCTTGCCATCAAAACTGATAGAACATTTTCCACATATTTTAGCAGATGTATCATCACCAAATCTAACACATCCTCCATCATGTTTTTCAAGTTTAACAAGCTTACTCTTGTCACCAGTCATGTGATTAGAGAATCCATTGTTAATGATCCAGTAGTTCTTCACCTATCTAGCATGAAAATTAGGTACCAAAGTACCTTCAATCTTATCCTTTGTCTCCGGAGGGCTATCCTTCACACATCTCTCAGAGTTGGTAGAAACATATTCATCTTTTAAATTCATGAACAAGCATTCATCATCATCATCTCCATAATCAAATTCGTCATCGGAAATACTTGCATTTTCTTTAACATAATAACTTTTCTTGATCATCTTACCTTTGTTCTCCTTATTTTTGTTATTCAAAACTCTGTTTAGGCATCTTGAATCATAGTGACCTATCTTTCAACAACTGAAACATTTGAAAGGCAATTTACCACTGTACTTACCAGTACCCTTCTTCATTCTCCTTACAAAGTTAGCTTCTATATCATCAAGATCCTTTTGATTTGATTCCTTGATCTCCTTTGATTTGTTAGCCTTAAAAGCAATCTCAGCTTTTGCACCACTATTTGTTCCAAATTATCTCATTTCAAAAGCAGTTAAGGAACCATACAATTGATCTTTGGTATATTGATTTAAATTTGCAAATTCTTCAATAGCAGAAACTTTATTGTAATGAAATAACTTGCACAATAGAAGATGATATACACAATATGATGATGAAATAAGACTCACAACTTCCTATATATACCTATTTATGCTTAGGATATCACCTAGGCCAACTTAGACACCCCTATATAAGTCCTAGGCCGACCTAACTAACTAAATAATAATATAATAACGATAACATGACTTAACTAGGAGTTAAGATAGCCACAAGCCAACTATTCATAACCCGATGTACACCAATATTAAGGGCATAACATCTCCCCCTCTTTAAAGAAGCAGTGTTCTCAATGCTAATCAAGTGTGGATTCTTCTTAATGAACTCCTCGTCCTTCCATGTGGCATCTTCAACTGGAAAATTCTTCCATTGGATGAGATACTCCGTGAGAGTTCTATTTCGTGTTTGATGAATGCACTCTGGTTCCAAAATGATTCTTCCTTCTTCATTGAGCTCTGGTAGTAATGTTTGAGTTGGAATATTATGCTCAATTATCTTCTTCAAACAAGAAACATGAAAAATTGGATGTATCTTTGTTGTTGGTGGCAACTCTAGCTTGTAGGCAACACTACCAATCTTTTGCATGATTTGGTATGGCCCATAATACCTTGGAGACAACTTATTATTCTTTTTTTGTTGCTTTAGTGAGATTTGCTATTAAGGTTGCAATCTCAAGAAGACCCAATCCCCAACTTCAAAACTTCTTTCACTACGTTGTTGGTCCACCTGTTGTTTCATTTGATTTTGTGCCATGGCTAAATTCTCCTTGAGTCTTGAAAGTACCTGTTGTTGATGAAGCAAGTGGTCCTCTACTTCCTAAACTCTTGGTGACACCTTTAATGATGATGTGATGGATGGAGGATGATATCCATAAAGTGCCAAAAATGGAGACATTTTTTATGAGCTATGAAAAGAAGTGTTATACCAACATTCTACGAGTGGTAGCCAATCTACCCATTGAGACTGTTTCTCTGAAGTGAAACAACATAGATATCCTTCCAAACACTTATTAAAAACCTCAGTTTTCCCATCTGATTAAGGGTGGTATGAAGAGCTATGAGCCAATTGAGTACCCAAACATGAGAATAAATCTTTCCAAAAGTGACTAGTAAAGATAGGATCATGATCACTAACAATAACCTTAGGTGTACCACGTAGCTTTTGGATATTCTCCAAAAAACTTTTACCACTGCACTTGTTGTAAAAGGATGTGATAATGCAATGAAATGTACATATTTAGTGAGGCGATCAAATACTACCATGATGACATTATGACCTTTAGATTTGGGAAGCCCTGTGATGAAGTCCATGGATACCTCTTCCCAATGCTAGCTGGGAATAGATAAGGGTTGCAAGAGACCTAGTGTTTTAATTGTCTCCCCTTTATTCCTTTTACAAACCAAACATTCAACCACAAATTTTTGAACATCACCTTTTAGGCCTTCCCCAAAAAAATCTTACTTGACCCGATGATATGTCTTCAAAAATCCTGAATGACCACCAACTAGAGACTCATGAAATTATGTGAGAATCTTGTGTTTAAGAGTGGAATTCTTACAAAAATATGTACAAATGCTTTTTATACCAAAGAGTATCTTCCTTCCAACAAAACATATCTAAACTACTAGGATCACTTTTTAATTGTTGGATGAGATTACTTTTCGCAACATCATTTTGCCACTTTGTTTTGGCTTCTTCAACCCAATTTGCTTGTAATATTGAAAGGGCTCACAATAAGGCTTCATCTTTCTCATCCTTCCTAGAAAGTGCATCTGCCACAATATTTTCCTTCCCTTTTCTTATATACAATCTCAAAGTCATATCCTAACATCTTAGTGACCCATTTTTGTTGCTCTTCAAAAGATAATCTTTGTTCCAAAAAATATTTTAGGCAATCATGATCTGTCTTAACCTTGAAGTGTCTACCCATTAGATAAGACCTCCGTTGTTTAACTGTGTGAAGAATCGGTAGCATTTCCTTCTCATAAATAGGTTTGAGCTTATTCTTACCCTTTAACTGACGACTCTCAAAATCAATTGGTCGACCTTCTTGCATGAGAACTACTTCTATCCCATTTCCAGAAGAATCACACTCCACAATGAATTCCTTGGTGAAGTTAGGAGTGGAAATCACTGGAGTTGTACGCATAGCCTCCTTCAATCTCTCAAATGTTGCATTAGCGAACTCATTCCAATGAAAATAATCCTTCTTCAATAGAGTAGTAAGGGGTGCTATTATATGACCATAATTCATCACAAATCTTTTGTAGTACCCTTTCAATTCCAAGAAACCCCTCAATTTCTTAATGGTTTTTGGAATAGGCCATCCATGATAGCCTTAATTTTGTTAGGGTCCACCTTTACTCCATTTGAAACTATGTGTCCCAAATACTCCACCTTCTTAAAACCAAAATCACACTTGGATGGCTTAGCATAGAGTTGATGATCTTCGAGTATTTGTAATGCTTGATCTACATGTTGCAAGTGTTCTTCCCATGTCTTGTTATAAATCAATATATCATCAAAGAACACTAACACAAACTTTCTCAAGAACTTCTTAAAAATGGAATTCATCAAAATTTGGAATGTAGATGGTGCATTGGTAAGATTGAATGGCGTCACAAAAAATTCATAATGACCCTCACGAGTTTGAAATGTTGTCTTACAAATATCTTCCTCCTTAATCCGAATTTGGTGATAACTAGATCTAAGATCTAACTTGGTAAAATACATAGACCCATTCAATTCATTTAGCAAATCATCAATGACTGGAATAGGAAACTTATCTTTAATGGTGTACATGTTGAGCACTTTATAATTCAGACACATGCAACAAGTTTCATCCTTCTTACGTACCATCACCACGGGCGAGGAGTAAGCACTTTGGTTATGCCTGATAATTCTTGCCTCTAGCATCTCCTCAACAATTTTTTCTATCACTTTTTTGTATGTGTGGGTACCTGTAAGGCCTGATGTTCGGTGGTTGGCTCCCTGGAACTAGTTGTATGGCATGATCATGCTCCCTCTTAGGAGGAATTCCTTTAGGCATATCTCCAAGAACCATTGAGTGATGATCAATTATTGCTTGTAAATCTAGATGAGTAGGAGCATTAGATTGAGAGACTTCTAATGAACATAGTTGGGCCACAAATCCATCCACTCCTTTCTTAAGCAACTTTTGCATTTGATCAGAGCTTACCATCTATGAAGACTTTGCCTTCAATCCCCTTAGCTCGACTAGCTTTCCTTCTGATTGAAATCTCATGAATAGTTCTTGGAAGTTCATCTCAATTGTTCCCAATGTAGTAAGTCATTGTACTCCCAAAACAATATCTGTTGCACCCATGGATATCACATACATTGGGGATCAAGTTGATAACCTCCCATGGATAATTTAATGCTATGACACTTCTCAAAACAACTAATTGTACCACCATCTACAATCAAAACTTGAAACTTTGGAGCTAGATATATAAAACAATTTAGACGAGTAGCCAACTTTTTGTTGATGAAATTATGAGTACTACCTAAGTCGATCAACACTATTACTTTCTACTTCTTTAAGAAACCCACTACCTTGAGAGTTTGTGGAGCACTGAAACCCGAGAGTGCATGACAAGAAATGATTGGTTGAGAATCATGTGATTCCTCATTTGACTCCCTTTCATCCTCTAATATGGGTTCCTCCTCTTCTTCCTCGCTTGGACCTTCAATATAGAACAATTTATTTTCACTACATTTATGTCATCAACTGTATATGCTATCACAATTGAAACACAACCCTTTTGCTCTTTTCTCCTCAATTTGTTGTGGACTCAACCTAGTACATTGAGGAAGAGAAGGTGTTGAATATACTTTCTCTCCTGTCACATTATCCCCTTGCTTCTTAGGAATCAAATACTTCTCTACCCTACATGCTAAGATAAAAGACTTACTTATAGAGCTAGGACTAAACATGCGTACCTCATGTTGAATGTGATCCTTGAGACCACCCATGAATAAATCATTCAAGTTCTCTGCAATTGTATCCACTCTTAAGGATATATTTTGGAATTGTTGAATATAATTCTTAACTAATCCTGTTTGTTGAAGTTTAACAAGTTGGCTGAAGAAGTTGTCTATCACACTATTGCTATATTGTGCTTGGAGTTCCTTCATAAAAATTGACCATGAGACAATGAGACCCTTTTTTCTTCGATGAGTACAAAGCCAATGATACCAAATGAATTGATCTAGTTCTAGTTATAGGGAAGCCATTGTGACCTTTTGTTCATTTGGGACTTGATGTACTTAAAAAAAATTCCATTTGGTTTATCCGTGTTAGAGGATCCTTTCCATCAAACTTGCACATATCCACCTTTGCAAAAAATTCCTAGATCCCATAGGAGTATTAAAATTTGTGTCAATATTAGTTGACCTAGAAGTTTCACCTTGGTTGCTTGAGAACTCCTTTTTTGGTTCATTTATATAGGCGCTTAACATGCTTTGTATATCCGATATATCTCCTCTTAGGTCACACATATGCATCTTCATTCAGGAAATGTCTTCCTTGACCTTACTGATTTCCTCATTGGGTTTAATATCCTATATTGTTACCCCATCCTTTTCAAAAGTCTTCCTCGGTGTGACAACATTCTTTTTGCCCCTTGTTGCAGACCCCGTCTTGATGGGAACCAATAATTTTGAAATAAATCACACAAATGAAACGTAAATTATCTGAAATTTTTACTATAACTTATTAAGGCCAAAATAACTCACCTAGAAAAATCTCCATGAAATAAGCACATTTGCAGCCTTGAGAGTGATATTTGTGGAAACACTAATTTTTCAATAACTTGCTTATTTCTACTTCAATTTCTCCAAATTTTGGAATGTATTCTCTTTTAGTATGTCTTCAAAAATCCAATAAAAATCAGGCTCCAATTCAGCAAGATGTGAGAGATATGTGTAGAAGTTGAGAAAATACAATTTCATAGGAGCCCAGTGATCTCTGCAAGCTAAGAATACCTGTTACAAGGAGAAGCAAAGAGAAGCAGGCAATAAAATGCTCAAAGATGTGGAGCTCTGTATTATCCAATGTGTAAAAAAATAATAATACAAAAGAAAATATTTCAACCACATATAGGTCAAAAAACCCTAAAAAGGAAAACCCTAGGTTTGCACATTAATAATTAATAAAATAATTAATTATTATGCACCTAATGTTAGCTTAAGTGTAAAAGAGATAAAAGAGAACTTTAATTAATTAAATAAATATTGTTTAATTAATCAAGTAAATAACCAATTACTCTAACACCCCCCCTTAAGCTAGACTTAGGGAGAAGCTAAAAGCTAGAAGAAGCTACTGAAAGCAAAAAACAATGGGTCTCGACAACAAGGCCAGATTAGGTACCCAAGTACAAGGAAATCTCTATGAAACGGAGAAAAAAGAGAAAACCTAGTGGGAAAAAACTCCTCTCCAAAAAGAGATAGAAGAACATGCTGAAAGAAACATGAAGGAAGGAAGGCCTCATAAAGACTCCCCAAGGACAACTTCCTTCACCCCAAGCATAGAGTGCAACTGAAGATAGCGCGACGATGCAAAAGGCTTTGTGAAGATGTCTGCAACCTGCTTGGCAGTGGGAATATACTCCAAGATGAGAGAACCATCCTGCATCAACTGTCTGATGAAATGCATATGAAGCTCAATGTGCTTCATCCACTAATGCTCCATTGGGTTGCGAGAAATGTGTATAGCACTCTGATTGTCACACCAAAGAATAGTGGGACTATCAGGAGGAAAACCAAACTCAATCATCAACTGTCGAAGCCATAAAATCTCCTGACTAGCAAGCACAACAACTCGGTACTCAGCCTCTATAGATGATAATGCATGAGCAGTCTGCTTCTTGCAAGACCATGTGATAGGACCAAAGCCAAGACATAAAACAAAGCCAGAAGTAGACTTCCGATTATTGACATCACCAGCCCAATCTGAGTCAGTGTAACCAACAATGTGTAGAAGTTGTCAAAACCAACTTCAGACTCCAAGAACCCCTGTATGCAAATGGATACCTGTCACAAGGAAGAAAATGGATGGAAAAAACAAACAAGGGTTTGAAGCTCTGAAAAATGGAGAAATTATCTTATCAGAACAAAAAGGAATTATGAACATACAATGGATCAATCCTTAAGAAGGAGATCATGCAAACCCTACAAGAAACCCTAATAGGAAAACATTTAATAATTAATATAATTATTAAATGTCACTTAATGCAAACTAAAGTGAAATCTTAAGTAAAGGGAATAAAGGTAACTTAATTAACATAATTAAGTTAAAATCTTTATTCTAACACCTCCCCTTAAGATGAGCAACAGTGTGGCTACAAACAAGTGGAAGAAAGAAAAGGTAACCACAATGCATGAAAGTAAACATGGGTCCCGACAACTAGGCCAGATCAGGTACCCAAATACAACCGAATCTCTGTTAAGTGGAAAAATAGAGAAAACTTCATGGAAAAAACTCTACTCCAAAAAGAGATGCTGAAAGCCATGAAGAACATCACTGAAGCAGAAGAAGCTGCAAACAGCTGTCAAAAGATGACTGCTATGGTGCTGAAGAACCTCCTCTAAAGATAAGATGATCTGGATCAACAAGACAACAATCTGCATGAGTGCCTCAAACAACACTACTCGAATCAGATGGCAAACAAAGACAAACACCTGGAACAAAGATACAGATGACATAAGTACCAATAGTCTGAAAAACACTGATCAACTGAGAATGGAAGATTCCTTCCAAGGCGAAACCAAGGAAGCATTAGCACGAACAATATAACACCCCCCATAATGCTGAACTGTGAGAGTCTGACAAATCCACTGAATTGTTGTGTGACACCCTGTAGTGCATGAAGGAGAAAAAACAACATCTGAAAGTGCACAAGAAAGCACTCGCAACTAAAAAAGTGGTGTGCAAAACAAGACACACATGCATGAGGTTGGAATCATATGGATCCACTGTCGTCATGGAGGGACACTCACCGGACAAAGGTGTGATGGCAAAAACAAAGGCACTACACAACCCTCCATGACACTTTATAATATAGGGCAAGTACAAAATATGGCATAACCTTATGTGCAAAATCCCCAAAATACATGTACAATAGTGTGGCATTTTATCTCAGTGCGTTTACATAGGAGATTTCTTACAAATGATGCTCAAAATGCCAAAAAGGACAAAAAACTGGAAATACATGAAGAACGGCAAAAAACAAAGCATCCCATGCAAACAAGAAGTTCCTAAGAGCTAATATGTCCAGGTAATTCACCAGAGTGTGAAAACACAAAAAATTGAATAAAATATATCTGGAGGGAAATCTAGAAAAATTGCATGGATGGAACTGAAGAGCTCTGAAATATGGTTTCAACACCGCTGAGAGTACGAAAAATGGAGAAACTGGTCAAAAGTTACGAGCTCGGGACTGAAAACAGCTCATTTGATTTCAACTGGCTGTAGAATGCACCAACAGAAAAATGAAGTGATGAGACCCACACCACTAGAAAGTTGACATAACCAGCTTTCTGATGATATCTTGTTTGCCAAAAAACGATATCATATGCCCAAGTTATAGCCTCTAGAAGAAAACAATTTCAAAGGGGAAAAAATACAGTGCAAGATTAAACTTGATGATCATATGACCGTCGCAGCAAAAATTCGGGCCTAAAATAGACGGCTAAATGGCCGTCACCGCATTTCTTCAATTGGACTTATTACAGAAAAAAAAAAAAAATTTATAAAAAAACAAATTAAAAAAAACTTTTATTTAAAAAAAAAAAAATCATAAAACACAAGGGCGGTCATGGAAAAACGGGCCTAGGCCTGCGACCAGTGTACCGCCGATCAGCAGTAAAGCCGCTGCTGGCTAGCAATACACCGCCCGACGTACTGAGGGGCCTGCAAGCTTGCGTACGCAGGTACTTGCGGGTACCCCAGTACCAGGGCCTGAGCAAGCCTTTAAAAAGCTTGTATCTTTTTTCTTTTCTTTTTTTAATTTTTTAAATTGAAAAAACATTTACAATTTTTTTTTTTTTAATTTCTGACAAAAAATAAATGCGATTTTTTTTTACCAGGGCGTAGATGGACAGCCGTAAGGGTAAAAGATTTTTGCCTCTCAAATCAACTTTGTCCAAAATGGACGAATGAACAATCAATTTAGGGGTTTTGGACCGCTGCGGATCCAACAAGAAGGTTCGTTTGGACTCAAAATGCTTTGAAATTGCAGGTGATTCCCTGGATCAAAAAAAAAAATTCCAAAACTGTGAATGCCTGATCCAACCCTTGTAGCTGCAAATTCTTCAAACAAGAACATGCATGCAATAAGAAAGCTCTGATACCATGTAGAAGTTGAACAAATACAACTTCATAGGAGCCCAGTGATCTCTGCAAACTAAGAATACCTGTTACAGGGAGAAGCAAAGAGAAGCAAACAATAAAATGCTTAAAGATGTGGAGCTCTGTATCATCCAATGTGTAAAAGAATAATAATACAAAAGAAAATATTTCAACCACATATAGGTCAAAAAACCCTAAAAAGGAAAACACTAGGTTTGCACATTAATAATTAATAAAATAATTAATTATTATGTACCTAATGTTAGCTTAAGTGTAAAAGAGATAAAATGGAACTTTAATTAATTAAACAAATATTGTTTAATTAATCAAGTAAATAACCAATTACTCTAACAATATGCATATTCCAAATAAATTGTGTAGAAACCCTAATTTTGCAATAATTCGTTCAATTCTGCTCCAATTCCTTTGAAATATGGATTGTAGCTTCTTTAATATGGTCTTCAAAAAACCCTTTAAAAATCAAAAGAAAAAAATTGCCAAAATCTAAAAAATATGCTCTTCCCAAAATCGCCTCCAATACTGAGAAAAAACCTTGCCTCTACAGTGCCAAGATCATGCTCTAATACCACTTGTAATGAAATAACTTGCACAATAGAAGAAGATGATATGAAATATATTGAAAATAATTTATAATAACTAAGAATAACAAGCCACTTCAAGGGGGAAACCTCCAAATATCTCTAATGAGAACATAATTCACAATATGATGATGAAATAAAACTCACAACCTCCTATTTATGTCTAAGATATCTCCTAGGATGACCTAACTAACTAAATAATAATATAATAATGATAACACGACTTAATTAGGAGTTAAAGATAGCCACAAGCCAACTATTCATAACCTGATGTACACCAATATTATGGGCATAACGTGTATGACTATAGGATTTAGGAAGAGTTCTGAGAATTTTCTTTACCACTTCTGGTTCTTTGAGTTCACCACCAAGACCTTCGATGGAGCTAACAATTTCATTTGCTCTCTACATATGGTTTGTAACATTTTCTTCTTCACATCTGCAAGTTCTCAAACATGATCTTTAGATTTTGCATCTTAGCTTCTTTGACCTCATCATCTCCTTCATAAATTATCAGGGAAACCCGGGGACGCGTCCCCTCCATAAAATGCCCCATACCCGTTCCCGGGACGTCCCAGGTACTGGGGGACGGCAGGGGACCGTCCCTCTTTTTGCAGAAATCTCAGGAAACGTCCCGGGGACGGGGGGACGGGGTTGACCAAAAAAGGGATGGCTGACCAGTCCCGGGGACGACAGGGGATGGCCAGGGGACGCCTGAGCCGTCCCCCAACCGTCCCCCAACAGTCCCCCACGTCAAAACATGTTTTAAAAATAAAATATATATATATAATAGTTTTCAATTTTTTGGTTTTTGAGTGTTCATTTAAATTATTTTCATATATTTTTCACAATATTTAGAACACTCACAAGATAAATATTTGATGCTCTATTAGAGATATATAAAAATAACAAAAAGTTATTACAAAAGTGTGTAAACTTGAATTTATTTGCTTGTTGTTCACTAACAAGTTTTAGAGACAAAGACTTAGGATTTTGACCTTTTTAAACAGTTCTTCACAATTGGAAATAGGTTGAATATTAAGGAAATTTGATGCCCAAAACTCCTTGAGTGCAACAATTTGTGGGCTGGAAATAACCTTATGTAATTTGATATAAGTTTATAAAGTATAACTTGGAGGTTGTATTATGATTCATGTATGTTAATTCTGAATTTTCAATGTGTATTGAGTATTGACAAAGAATATTGAACACAAATGCTATATGTTAAGGTTCTATAATGTATATTGTGTATGCTTTATCCATGTTTTCACATGAATATTTTAAATTTTCCCTATATTTTATATAGCCGTCCCCTGCCGTCCCTAATTTTGGCCTCAAAAATCGAAAACTTGGGGACTCGTCCCGCCGTCCACTGTCGTCCCCGTCCCGGAAACTTGGGGTAACCTTGTAAATTATTTCTAACTTTTCCCAAATTTGTTTAGCAATTTTCAAACTTGTAACTTTCACCAATTCAGAATTTGTAAGACTATTTAAGAGAGCATACCTTTCTTCACCATTGCTTTCGTAGCCTTTGATCTCATCAGAAGTACTTGGACCATTTGTAGGTTCAATGTATCTAGTTTTAACAGACTTCTAGACATCATATCCAAGATAAATAAAAAATACTTCCATCCTTGTCTTCTAGAATGCATAATCCATTCCATCAAATATAGGGATCTCTTTCTTGTGTGCCATCCCAGATCTACCTCAAGCAGTTAAGTTTTCTTCCAAGGAACCTTGCTCTGATACCAATTTTTGAATGCACAAGACAACTAAGAGGGGTGAATCAGTTGTACCTTAAAATTTCGAAACCCTCACAAACATTTAGGTCCACATTCATTCAATTAACCCTTAATCTGTTATAATGATTTAGCATGAAAATAAAATAATAGAAACTAAATCAAATCAACACCATACACAAGAGAACACCAGATTTATGTGGAAAAATCAAGATGTGAAAAACCACAGTGAGGATTAGCTCACAATATAAAGTAACTTCAACACCAAATATAATAGGGATCACTACTAAAGGGCTCGCTGCCCAAAGAAAGAAAGGATCACTGCTAGAATAGAGAAGATGGAGAAGAATGTTACACTAAGAAATCCATCTCAATACAATAGAGAAATCCACCACAATGTCTCTGACACCTTCGCAGCTTGACTGAAGAATTGTAGATACCTTCTGCTCACTGCATCTAGTAAACTAACACATGAAAGCTCACACTGCACTTCTCAAATTCGCACTCTACCACTCTGAAATTTGCATCATTTGCATCTCTCTTGTCTACCTTGTCATCCTTCAACAACTCAACTCTTATTTATATTATCTTCAACCTTGAAACCATTCTCCAAGGTCAACTATGCACATCAACCGTGCAAATTCAAATTAGGTCAACACCAAAACACTTCCATAGTGGATAGAAGTGAAGGTGGACCACACCATTTCTTGTCTGGGACCCAAATCTATAACACCACACTACAATACGCTTCTACAAACAATAAACATCCGCCACAATTAGTGTAAACACCAAGGTTAGTTGTTACTTGTGTAAACACCATTAAAATTTTAAGTACAAACTTCCTTTGATCCAAGAACTCACAGAAAAAAAATGGCACCTGAACATAATCTAGAATATTGCACAAACACCCTGAAATCTGAAAAACTCCTTCGCAACAAATTTCACCTGAAAAATGTACACACCCAGTACACTCAAACATCTCTGCCATATACTGCAACTTAATAAACCGACTTCCGAAGCACCAAAAATCAAACAACCTAGACTGAAGAAAGATACCAACACTGTAAAAACCCCTTCAGATCCACAAGACCTGAAATCAAACTGCGGAGAAACGCAGAGCAAAAAAAATTCTCAAACACCTCTGCAATACACTATTCACACACTAGTGAACCCAACTTCTTTTGCACAACAATCCAACAAACCAAATTCTAAATACAATGCCTCTGAACACTTTTGATCAACATATTTGAAATGCATAGGGAAATCTTCAACCTAGAAGAAATGCAGAGCCACACCAGCACACTACTATGCAATCCAGAACAATACTGCAACACACTGTTTCCTCTTTTTATCAAATTTTCTCAAAAGGATTTGAAAATCAAGCATCAGAGTCACATCCTCATCACTACCAAGCCAACTGCAACATAGAAACTCAACCATATATTCATAGACAAAAACTTATCAAAGCAACACTAGAGGTTGACATCAATAGCTTACTAATGACAACATAATGCAACTAATCAAAACATGGATAACACCAACATACTCTTGCAACAAAATTCTACTCATCAATGACAACACAAGCTTGTTGACATCAATGAAAACACCAATATGCTCATACTTGCAACAACTCCTTCACCGCCCAACCGATTTCGCACTCGCCAATTTTTTTTTCGGCATGACATCATCAGCTGCAATTCTCGGTGTATTTTTTCCAATGACATCAACACTTTTTTGACGACGATAGTGAATTATTTTCCCTTAGGGGAATCATAAAGGAATATTTTTTTAACTTGGTTTTCACAAGGGTCCGATTTTTTCGGCCACAAGAGAATATTCCTCGAATATTCCACTGACGTCATCATGATGTTAGCGGTACGATCAGCGACCCAATGTCCCCTTTAACCTCTCTGTTTCCCTAAGGGAGCTATTTTTTTTTTTGGCCATAACTTGGGTGTACTATGTTGGATTTTGACAAATGAGACATCGTTGGAAAGCTAGTTTTGCCAATATTCCTATGATGTGGGTCTCATCAATTGATTTTTCTACTAGTGCATTTTATATCTTGTTGAAGTTAAAGGTGTTGTTTTCAGTTTTGAGCTTGTTATTTTTGACCAGTTTTCCCATTTTTTGTGATTTCAACGACATTGAAACTATTTTTCAAAGCTCTTCACATCTATCCATACTTTTTTAGATTGTTTTCGAGGTACATTTTATTCATTTTTTTGTGTTTTCACATTCTAGTGAATTACTTGGATGTCTTAACTCCCGAAAACTTTTCATTTGCGTGGGATGACTCATTTTTTGTTTTTCTATATGTATTTCCAGTATTTTATTATATTTGGATATTGTAAACATATTTTTCATAAACATTCTCATTTATAGACGCATTGAGATAAAGTTTCATTCTGGTGTATACTTTTTGGGGATTTTGCACATCATGTTGTTCCTTTTGTATTTTCACTATGATATAAAGTTTCGTTGGGGGGTTGATGTTTGCCTTTGGTTTTCCATCACACCTTTGTCAAGTGAGTGATCCTTCCGTGACAATAGTGAATTCTAATAATTGCCTCATGTGTGTGTGCCTTAGTTTGCACACCCTTTTATTTGCAGGTTGTTTCTCCTACATGCACTTCTTGGTTTCACACAGTTTCAGTGTTCTTTTCATGGCTCCCCCTGTTCAGCATTATAGGGGGGTTTCTATTGTTGGTATTAATGCTTCCTTGGTTTCATAGTTTGAGTGATCTATGTATCTAGTTCTTGTTCCTATGTACTTTCAGATGTAACATACATCAACGGTTGGTTACATGCATTCCAGTGAGATGGATCATTTACCACATGAACACTCTTGCATTTCTATTTATGGAGGTTCTTCATTTCAACACTATATCAATCATCATTCAACAACAGTCTACAACTTCTTCATGCTTCTATGATGTTCTACATGTTCCTTTTATTCAAGATTTTGTTTGGTTGGAGGCTTTTCAGTCCTTCATTTGCCTTTCTCTCTTTTGGAGATGAGTTTTCTTCCACATTGGTTTTCTCTTTTTCTCCAATTTTGAGAGATCTTTTGTTTGAACATGAATACCTCACTAGGCCTTGTTTTCCAGGACCCATCATACATTCTTTTTAGGGTTTTTAGCTACTCCCCAAGTTCATCTTAAGGGGTGTGTTAAGAGTAATCTTGCATTAGCTAATGATTAATTAATCTTCGATTAATTATTAGTCTAATTCATTCTCGTGCACTTAAGCTAAACAAAGTAGTTCTTTATTCAATTAACTAAGTGTTTTTCTATGTTAACTGAAGTGATCTATTATTAGATCATTATGTCTCATCACATGTGATGTTGGCACTTGTCTTGATCTAATCCCTTTACCATTTAGGGTTGCTCCTATATAGCACTCAACTCTCATTGTATTATTTCACTTCTTCTCTCGAACTTTCAACCTTTGAAGAATTTTGTTTTCCTTGAAAATTCTTGAGGTTCATTTTGTAGATTTTTCTTGATGAATATTGCACATATTATTTACAGATATCTTGTGCGGAAAGTGTCTTTTTTCGTTGTGATTTTGTGCCTCGTGTTTTTCACAATTATAACAATGACTACATATTGTGACATCATGTTCTTTTATTTTTGCACCTTGAACCCCACATTTTGTATCATGGGACCCACTTTCTTCTTTCCACTTCATGTTTATGCACGTGAAATTCTCTCCCTATGCACAAGTTACTCACTTGCCCCTTATGTTTGCATTCTCCCTATTTGTTCTTTCCCTTATGAGTAGACCTAGCTCCCCTATTCATAACTTGAAAGTTGCCTCCTTACTCCTAAATCCCACACTTCTACCAGCTTGCATTGTGAACTTATCCCATCCATTTGCAACTTGTAATTTACAAATTGCACTCCAATCTTTGCCTCTTACCATTCCTCTACTTTGCAAACTTTCTCATTTCATGTGCACCTTGCAAACTACCTTCTTACTTCTATGGTTTGTGTGCCCACAATATAAACTCTTAGTAGAATTTGACCCTCATTTTGCAAACTTGCAAATTTGACTTGCATACACACATTGGGGCTCCATTTTTTTGACAAAGGTCAACATTTACTTTCTTGTATGTGTTGGCATAGCATTAACACCTTCGTATGAATGCAATTTAACTTGGGAAACATCCTAAGCATGTGAAAGTACTAGGTGAGCTCCTAAAGGAGATGTATCAATATACAAAGCCATGTAGTTGTTGATGTAAAAATCATGGGAAACCTAAGAATGTGATGCAACAAGCATAGATGATTTGCAAACTTGCAAGAGACATTTGACTTTGCCCTATTGCAAGAATGAATTGTAATGATATATGTACATGCAAAAAAGATGAAAGTGGTTCTTTTTGAATAGGATATAGTGATAAAGAATTTAATAAGTGTAATCAAGGGTGTTCATTTTGTAAAACCTATAGTAATTGTGAATTGCAAGTTTGAGTTTCAACTCCACTTGCAAGTGTATTTGTGTAATTTGATGAAAAAAGGTAAATGTATAGTCATCATTGTTATGAATGTTTCCATGAGTTTTAGATGTATTTTAAGGAAGTTTATTATATCTCTCTAGTGACATTTGCTTACTTAAGTGGTGTGCTTGAGTAGTTGACCAACATAGAGACTGTAAAATCTTTGTGAATCTTTCACAAATTATATTTTCATCATAATACAAAAAACATGTTTATTTATCCATGATGTTGAGAAACAAGGTGAGCTATTGCAATAGTAACTTATACAGAGTGTATGGAAATATGAAAATGATATCCAATATTACCCACTCAAAATTATTATGTGATTAACACATTCACGATAATAGAATGAAAACAAAATACCCACAAGTGACAACAAATTTATGTGGAGAAAGCCTTGCGGGAAAAAACTCCACACTCAAAGAGATCTAATGCTCGTATTAATCCTTCAAAAAATATACATCACTCTTTGATAGTATTTCGAGAACACTTTGTTACTTCAACAACTTGCAAAATAGCCCATAAAACTATTATCTCAAGGCTCCAATAAATAGATATTTGTGAGAGGGAAAAATACTATGGTATCTTAAAACAAGTAAATAAAACCTCTTGGAAAAACCCATGCCTCCCTTAGTGGACAACCCATAAACATAGTAAAAATAATTTAATGTTTGCATGGCCTTCACATGGGCACCTAATACATAGCCAATGAAAAATGGTCGATCACAAGTGCTCCATTACTCTCTTAGAGCTCTGATGGCTCCAAAAACAACACATGCAATTTCATGCAAATGACAAATGTCAACATGCAACTACATGCAAGTCAAGTTGACCTTAGTCCCAAAATGGATGCCTAAATGGAGTATTTTTCCATCATGCCTTGTAATTGTCACTGAAAAGTGTCCATTTTATGAAATTCAATTATAATTTGTCATAGAAAATAAATATTAAATAATTAAAAGCATCAAGTTTCCATAGTCCATGATAATCAAGTGTCAATTTTTGGATTGAAACTGTGTATGTAAAAAACTAACACAATTTCAATCCATAAATTGACACTTGAATATTAAATAACGTATGCATCATGCCCCTTAGAACACTTTCCAAAGAATATGGAGACACGTGATTATGACTTAGGAATGCAAGGTTAATGTCACATATCTTAACATTCTCCTACTTGATATTATACACTGCAATTACATCCATGAGATACAAAATAAAATTAAGTATAGTGATCAAGGCCCATGACCTTCCTACACCAAGAGAATTTATTTGTGGTCATTGGCTTCATAAGAGAATCTACAACATTATCCAAATTGTTAACTTTCTCAATTAAGACCTTACCATTTCTCACATGAAGTTATATTAGACATCAACATGCTTAGTGTTTCACAAAAAATCGCTTGCTTTCGCGATTTTTTATTTTTTTATCGAAGTCGGTTGTGCCTTACCTTTAAATCACTAACATCCTTCGGTATGTACCACGTGGCTTCCTCTCGAAGCTTTTTGTTTTTCCATGTCGCTTCGCTTTTGGCGGTCTCCATCTGCGCTACGCATGGCTTTCTTTGGCCGCTTTCCAAACTGGGCCCACCATGTAGTATTTTATCGCTCGACGTCACCCACGTGGCTCCCTCTCAGAGATTTTCACTGGGCATCCCTTAGTCTTTTTGCCAGGCCTCGTCTGTTCGACGCGTGATAGTTTTTTATGCGTCGGTTATCTTGGAATTACTGCTGCAATGTTTGTGCTCGCTTACTGTTGCGTTTTCTTCTGCGGTTGCATCGTTTTCTGTTCCCTGCAACGACATTGCTAGCGTGTTCTTGGGCAATCGTTATTTTCAGTGGTAGCTCGAGGTGATCTGGGGCGTCGATGTTTTCTCGCGGCTTTCTTTCTCTGTGGTGATTCAGGTGGTGGACTGACCTATTTATGCGACCCTTTTTCTTTTTTATGAGGTTGTTAAGTTGCTAAAAAGCTCCTGAGCACTGGGAAAAGTCTCTGTAATATTTTTATTAAACTTGAAGATTGCAGACTATACCAAACAATTCAGCCTTTCTATTTTTCATGTATTTAGTAAGATTGTTAGTCTGTGCTGTTATTTTCCTATAATGTATGAATGCCTGTTCTTCATCTTTTATGATCTTTCATAGCTAAATAAATACAGATCATGTTTTTCGACTCCTCTATGTTGGCTAAAGTTATGTTGGATTATGCTATGCAAATTAGAGGGTGTTTGTTAGGTTTAAAAAGCTTTTGAGAAAATTTATTTAATAAACAACATTTTGGTGGTTCGGGCCTTTGCATCTTGCACTGTGCTCTAGTAAATTTGTCTATGATTTTGACGCATTGCCTGTAGTTTAGTTTTCATGTTTTGTTGTCTTTCTAACCTTTTACCTCCCCCATTAAACGAAGAGATGGCTTCGATAAAACCCCAGAGGTCACTTAGCTAGTGCACTATGTCCGCCAATAGCTAAGTTTTCCATAAGACTGTTGCTAACTGCAAAATCCTGTGTCGATAGTTCTTTATTCTGGCACGCCTGGTGGGACGTGAACTAGTACGTTCACCTGATCTTATAAGTGTGTATGAGTCATCGACTTGTAACTAGGTCGCAGACTACAAGATTCCCTGGCCAGCTTGTACCACCCTTAGTTTCTGTGCACCTGAGAGGTCGCCGAGGTAGTCTTTCACCTCCTTTGTCTCCTCCTTCTCCGCAGTCTTTTGCTTCTCCTGCACCTATGGCTGCTAGAAATTACGTAGTTTAGGACGTTGATAGTCCTTTAGTAGCACCTGTGCCTCCTCCAGTATGGGCCCCAATCCTTGCTTTCGCACTAAAAGCTATCCCTAAGTATTTCGGGGATGAGTCGAAGACATCGACGGAACACCTACAAGATGTGGTAGACGTATGTCTGGTACACAATGTGTCAAATGAAAATGTAGCTCTCAAATTGCTTGCTGCCTCCTTCTGAGAAAAGGCGTTGAACTGGTACAAGACTCTTGAAGCTAATACTATTGCTACTTAGGACCATCTCGAAACCCCGTTTTATGAGCAATTTTTGAACGCTGGCGATAAGTTTTCGTTGTATCATCAACTTCCAAACATAAAGCAAGCTCCTCATGAAGCTCTATCTGATTTCAACGCACGGTTCCATTCGACTTGGCAGAGAGTGCCTGTTGGTAGTCGGTCGCCCCCGGATTTGGCGTTCCTATTCTACTTAAAGTCCATAAACCCTGATATTTCCATGATGCTACAGGCTCTTGGCGGAGCGACTCTTCCTGATGTTTATGCCTTGGCTGTCACTACGGAAAATAACCTGATTGCTGCTGGAAAGTTGGCACCAAGACCCATCATGCCATTGTTTCCCGAGTGCAATGCCGTGGAAGCCGAAGTTCCTTCGACCAGTGTGCCTGTGACTCCTCCCCAATCTATGTACGTATAGCCTGGAACAACTCCGAGCGCAACTCCAATTGTGGCTCTAGTGCCTAATCCCTTGCAGTCAAGATGAACGAGATGAGAGAACAGATGCGGGCTATGACTAATGAATTGACTACCATGAAGCGGCGGCAATATAGCTACTAGAAGCCAGCATACCAAAATTATCAAGGCGGAAAAGCTCCGTACCAATCAAATCAGTGGCACTCAACCGAATAACCAGATTGTTTCGGTGACCCTGTTGATGCAAACCATCCATCCTAGTTCAAATAAAGAGCTAATTGTTGGACAAAACAACTTAGCCGAAGACGCCAATTCATGGCGTTCTCCTTGTAACGATGCGCACATGCCGAAAAATTGTCCGCAGGGAAATTTACAACAAAAAATCACAAACCAACGTAGCCAAGGCGACGCACCTGATCCCGACAACCAATCATATGCCTCTCAGTAGATGGACAATGCTGTCCTCGCTGCTCAAATGCAAGGGATGTCCATTCAGCAAGAGTCAGATATAGTTCCAAACCAAGTGTTTTTTTCATGGATGGAGGGAGAGGAGTTTCGTTTCCAAATGACTTTCCTGTAACTCAAATGCCATGAGTACAGTCTAATTACAACACACGTTCAAAGCGGAGATTCACCGGGGAATTCACATCTCCGCCAACTAATGCTTCATCTCAACCAACGCGTAGTCCACCGACAGTCTCGTCGTCAGTCCCACAATAGACTAACGCGGTTCCTTCCAGTTCTCCGAATCTGCCTCCTCCGAAGGAAAAAGCTCCTATGATCATCCTAACTGTTGCCAAATAGCCAGATGTACCAGCTGCGAGGCCAACACCAACTGCGAAACCTAAAGAGCAAGTAATCATGACTCATTAGTTGCGAGCGCAGTTCAATGTGGTGGAACAACTGAAAAAATCTTCTGCCAACACTTCTTTGTGGGATGTCCTGGCTATTTCGGAGCAGAAGGTACTATTACAAACAACATTATCGGGAGAGGAGGATGCGAAGGTGCCTAGTCAGTCCAATGAAGAGAAGATATCCAGGCCAGACCTGGATAAAGTGCTAACAATCAACCAGAGGAAAAGAAAAAGCCGAAAAAGAGAGTAAGCCTAAACTTAAGCCTTTATTTCTAACACTTATCATTGGAGACAAGCTATTACATAATTGTATGATCGACTTTGGTGCTAGCACTACTGTCATGCCTAAGCAAGTAGCTAATGCTTTGGGTTTAAAATATGAGCCTCTTAATAAGGGAGTCATGTAGCTAGATGAAAATAAAGTTGATACCGTCGAGGTAATCAAGGGATTGCCTATGACATTGTTTGCCTGCCCCAGTATCACTGTAAATCAGGATATCGTACTCATTGATATTCCTTTATTTGGGATTTGTTTATCTTGAGATTTCATGGCAAATATCAGAGGATATCTAGCACTGGACTAGTCGCACCTAATCTTGAGGACCAAACATGGAGCCAAGATGAAACTACTGTCGAAAAATATGCATTCTGAGCATGTTGCTGACGAGGCTTTGCTCAACTTTAAAGTGGCACATACTTCAATTACCCAGGAAGAGAGGTTCAATGTAGAATTTCTAGAAGAAGAGGCTACTAATTCCAGGACGGAGGATGAAGAAAATTTGTTAAATGAGTTTATTGATACAGACCCTTTTGGGAATTATCACGCAACTGGACTCAGGACTTCTGTCATACATGAGGAAGGGCAGTCTATGCCCAAAGTTATAAAGGAGTCCAAGGGATAAACACCCTCGGAGTTATGGACTTTGCACTTTGATGGAGCGAGATGCAGAGCTAGAGCTGGAGCAGGAATATGTTTGACATCTTTGTCTAACAAAAAGATCTTGAGGTCTTATCGCTTTTAGTTCGCATGCTCAAACAACGAAGCAAAATATGAAGGAATTGTCCATGGTTTGAGCCTTGCAAAACAAATGGGTGCAAAGCAAATAAGTGTGTTTGGAGATTCAGAGTTGGTGTTCAACCAAATCCGAGGAATTTCTCTTGCAAAGAGTGTTTGTATGCGATCCTACCGACATAGAGTTTGGGATCTTATTGACAACTTTGAGGCATTTAATATTCAGGCTATACAAAGAGAAAAGAAATCTGAAGCCGTCCGGATGGCGACTATAGGGGATCAGTTTGAGCTGGCCTTCGAGTTATTGAAAAATAAGCATACAGTGAGAGTAATTGTAAGACCCACTGTTCCAAACAACAATCAAGATTGACAAGTGTTTGATAGCAATGCTCATATTGCATCATTTCTCTAGTCATCTAGGGAATTCGTTGATTAGCTACAACCAAAGATCACTGAAGTTTATGGGGATCAAGTCATCCAGTTGAAGTCCAACAAGCTTCTGAGAGGCCTAGTCACTCTGGAGAGCCTGCTTGATTCCAATGATGCAACAAGAGACAAAAAAAGGCTTGAAGCTGACAAGGGTGACTACACCAATTTGTATATTGGAGAAGACAAAAAGCTCAAGGTCGGGAAGGAAGTTTCTCAGAAGAATAAAGACAGACTAAGGCACTTCTGTGAAGAATATCCAAGTGTAGTAGCCTGGTCATATGATGATCTTAAGTGATACGATCCCGGGATTATTGAGCATATAATTGAGCTATCGAAAGGAGCAAATCCGGTTCGTCAAAGACGGAGGCCTATAAACCCAAAGATAGAATCTCTTATGTCACAGGAATTGAATAAATTGATTGTATCCCGAACAGTGTTTCCAATCAAACACAACACTTGGGTGTCAAACCTGGTGCCAGTCTGGAAGAAGAATGGAGACATACGACTGTGTGTAGACTTCTAAGACTTGAATAGAGCATCCTTAAAGGATCATTACCCCTTGCCTTCAATGGAGGTAATTCTACAAACCGTAGTTGATTCCAAATTTTTTTCAATGTTGGATGGCTTTTCAGGCTACAATCAGATTCGGGTTAAAGAAGAAGACCAACACAAAACATTGTTCACCACAAAGTGGAGAACATATGCATATGCCAAGATGCCTTTTGGACTCTCGAATGTCAGAGCCACCTTTCAGAGAGCCATGGATATTGTCTTTAAGGATTTAATCCATAGAATTATACTCATCTATCTGGATGATTTGACAGTATTTTCAAAATCTTTCGATGATCACTTTGATCATTTAGAACTTGTCTTCCAGAAGTGTCAGGAATTCGAGATTTCTTTAAACTCGAAGAAATGTTAGTTTGGAGTTCCCCAGGGGAAGCTATTGGGGTATGTTGTCTCAAAGGAGGGCATTTCCATTGATCTTGAAAGAGTTGATGCAATATGAGAGCTTCCGTTACCTGTAAACAAGAAGGGAGTGCAATCATTTCTAGGTAAGGTCAACTTCATTAGCCAATTCATTGTAGATTTTGCAAGGATCGTTCGGCTAATTACTTTGATGCTTAAAAAAAACCAGACTTTCAAATAGACGGCGGAGGCCAGAAAAAATTTTGAGCTTATAAAGGAGGCTATTTCTTTTGCCCCTGTATTAGTCAACCTAGACCTATCAAAATATTTTATCATGTATGTTTTTGGTGGTGGCAACAATATTGCCACTGTGCTTATGCAAAAGGATCATGAAGACAAAAGGGAGTCTCCTGTGGCTTTCTACTCACGCACCTTAAAAGAGTATAAGGTAAAGTATAATTTTGTAGAAAAGCAGGCCTTTGCCATTGTGAAAGGGCTTAAGAAGTTCTGACACCTAATATCATATAATAAGGTGATTGTGTACCACATCTTAGTGTGTGGGAGTGTATCATGGAAGGAGAAATTACAGAGAAAATAGCTAATTAGACCACCAAGATCCTAGAGTATGATATTGAAGTCAGGCCTCTCAAGACTGTCAAAGGAAAGGGACTGTGCGAGTATCTCGCTGAAAACAGTGAACCAGTGACAAAGTTTGAAGCTTTGAAACCTGTGTTACTGAACGAAGAAAACTCTCAGGGTGACTGGCTGGAGGATAGAATGAACTTCTTGCAAATGGGAGGGTATCTGATCATTCTCCCTTCTTTTAAAAGGCATTTCTATCATTTACAAAATAGCAACTATGTTCTCTTGGAGGGTGTCATGTTCAAAAGAAATTTTAATGGCGTCCTACTAAGGTGTGTAAATGAAGAATAGGCCAAGAGAATATTGGATCAATACCACAACGGCCCAGCTAGAGGACATTTTTCTGCAAGGACTACAACAATTAAAATTATATGTGCTGGTTACTTTTGGCCAACGCTTTTCAATGATGCATTTTCATTAATAAAGTCTTGCAATGAATGTCAGTTTTATGTCGGAAAGAGAAAGAATGTCGTTATGCCTTTGAGACTCATAGTAGTAGAGGAACCCTTTTCTCAATGAGGTCTAGACTTCATTGGAATGATTAGCCCTTTCTCTTCAGCTAGAGATGGGTGGATATTAACAATAACCGACTACTTCACCAGATGGGCAGAAGCAGTGCCATTGAAGAATGAGACGAAAGTAGAGATTGTTAACTTCCTGGAGGAGTTGGTAGCTAGATTTGGCATGCCAAAAACAATCATCTCCGACAATGCCAAAGCTTTCCTCGGCTCGAAGATGAGCCAGTTTGCATTAAAGTATGGAGTTTTCTTGAAAACCTCTTCCAATTATTATCCCTAGGGAAATGGCCTCACGGAGTCTACAAATAAAAACCTCATCAGGTTAATTAAGAGGATAGGCTCGGAACACCAGAGGGAGTGGCATAAGAACCTCCAGATAGTGCTGTGGGCAGACCAAATCACGCCCAAGCAGATACTAAAGACATCTCCTTATGAGATGGTGTACGAGAAGGAGGCATTGCTTCCTATCGCCATGGAAATCCCTGCCCTGCAGTTGCTTAAATCTCTGGAGATTGAACAAAATGGAGCAATGGAAGTATGGTTTTATGAGCTACTTGAGGTTCAGGAGAAAAGAGAACATGCCCTTGAGGTGATGAATAGTTGTCAACAGGTGGTAAAGAATTGGTTCGATAAAAAAGTATCAGATCAAGAGCTACAACGCGGGGACTTGGTGCTCAAGTTCAACAAGCGCGAAACAAAGCCCGGTCAGCACGAAAAATTCGACAGTCTCTGGAAAGGGCCTTTCAAAATTGTCTAGTGTAAACAGTTCAATTCTTTCAAGTTGGAAGACATAGAAGGTAATGCCTTAAGTATTTCGGTTAATGGAATACATCTTAAAAAATTTAATTAATTATGCCTATGTGATGGCTTTATAAATTGTAAATATGTAATTATTGTTCCTTGTTTTAAGTTTTGGGTTTTCCTAATGCTTTTTGAAATAACAACAATAGTGCACGAAATTGAAAAACATTGTAAATGAGCCAGGATTTGTAAAAAAACATAAGTATTATATATTTTGGCCAGAACATTTACATTATATAAGATAGGGGCCAGTGGCCTTGTATCAAAATATATATATACATCCGCTATGGAGAAAAAGTTGGAAAAAGGGAAAAAGCAAAATTGGGGATTATCTTGGTTCTCAGATTATCAAGCATTAGATGGACCAGCAATGGCAGCAACCGGTGGCGTGAGATTAGGGAACACCATTCTTTCGAAGTCCTCGTACCACTGGAGGTTTCAGAATGGTTCAATGTAATGTACCCGCATGAGGAAAAAACAGTCGACACAGACCTTGGCGTGATGCTCCTCATGAGTCTCCAATTCAAAACCAAACAGGAAGGACCTGGTTGGCACGGGTTCTCCATGCAGCTGCAGCAAACGCAGGTTGTGAACTGAGGGGACCCCACGATCAAATTCAACAGCACACACTATTTGCTCAAATCCTCTGAGGTAGTGCCGAGGGAACACTCACTTCATCAACTTCAGGATCTTGCGTTTGGAGACACTGATATCCAGCAGCGAGGTGACGAAATTAGAACAAATGCTAGTGTTGACCCGGTATTGTTCCTCATACTCCACGTAGTCCTTGCCAAAAACCCATTTAATTGCTTTCACATATAGCAGGTTTTTTACGCCTGTCATGCACTTCAAGCGCCTACACCTAATTTTTCCTAGGAAAGCGGCTTGAGTCTTTTTATAGACTAGTCTTATTGGTGTTTCCATGCTGCTTGCTACTCTAGCTAGAAAATAAAAATTGCTAAAATAACTAAAGCTTGCTAAGTTAAGAATGTTAGGAATAATTGTGATTTGCAATGCTACTAATGGCCATATTTATAGACTGGTCGAGGTTCACCTGATGAGGCAAGCCATAATTACGACAGAGGTTGCTCTGTTCAAGTTGTCGAACTCAATGAGGATTGGCCAGGTGTCAGCATAAGGAGTTGTCATCCCATCTGAATCAAGGCAAATCTTTTAGGCATGCTATTGGGTGATGCATCCAAGTACAATCAAGAAAATCAGTAAATGCAAAGAGCTTGCGAAAGATATGGCAGGGTTGTCTTTGTCCGCGGTCCAAGGGAAAAATTAGGGGCCACTTCACGCGAGGTCATGTCTCTTAAATATGGAGAGCAATTTGGCAGGTTGGCGATCTCTTCGCATGCATGAAAATTTGGTGACGCATATAACAACTAGGTGTGAAAAGCTAGCACATACACTAGCAGTCCATTTTTCACGAAAATCAAAAAGCAGATTGAGCATGTAAAGAACACTTATTGTGAAAGTTATCAAAAGATAAAACGGCTAAGTAATTCGTGAGAGAGAAAGAGTTTTTTTTCATAAGCTAGGTCATTCACGAAAGTCTGTGAAAGGTTCTTGCAAATACAAAGAAATGATTGAGATTGCAGAAAGTTCAACACAGGCCCTGGCCCCATTGAGTATTGACAAGCAAATATTAAAGGCGCCCTATGTAGATATCTATGACCTGGAGTCTTATGCTACCCCACGCATCCCAACAAAGCCATGTTGGCCCTTCACCAGTCTGGCAGACCAGAGAAAATTGAGCGCGGTTCCTCCTAGAAACCAGGCTTTGGTATCAAAGGATTGGGATAATGTCTTTGATCTTGAGTTATACCAGAATCCCAAGAGCCTTAGGGAAGCTACATGTGAGAAAATGAAGAAATTAACGAACCCCTTCTACAAACATCTATGGGACTGTGGGCTTCCCCAGTATATGGTTCCCTTGGTACATCATTGCCTAGAAATTGTGGCAGCATGCGCGACAGGCTTCGACTCGGAGACCAGAGTGATAAGTGGCACTAATTTCAAGGTAGTCATCAACCCTGAAGCTATTCAGGATATGTTATGCATCCCACTCCCCTTGACCTGGAATATTAAAATTTTTGACATAAAAAGGATGCATGATAAGTGGGGAGTGCTTAGAATGGCATCGCAGTTTTACCACACTGAAATTTCTCAGCCGACAAATGTCTCAACGCCACCCAAATTTCCATTTAATCTTGGCGCTTTAAAAGCTGGGTCTTCTTCTATCTGTTCTATGTTGGCGCTGGTGTGTGGTCTGGATATACACAAGCAGGTCTTTGAGTTTCAAATGTGTCTCAGCTTCATGTTGAGAAAAAACAATGTGGCTCCGCTTCTGGACTTTGCGAAGGTTATTAGTGATGGGATGAAGCAGCAGCTGCAAGACTTCCAGGTCGGTTCTAAGTTCAGGTATCCCTCTTTTCTGGCCGACTTAATATTACATCAGAATCCAGACTATTTCATGACACTTATGTCTCTAGCTGTTTTCGACGAAAGCGGCCAAAGGAAGCCGATTTCGACATGGACTCCTGTCCTGTCGAAAATTTTTGATTACTATGCATTTTCATATTCGTTCTTAGCCCCAACTTTGTGGGCTTTGGATGGAGCTGGGATCAACATATTTGCGCGCCTGTCGCAAGGACAAAAATCCTGGTTGGGAAAGCTCGTGCCACTCTGCGATTGGTTCTTTGGCACAAATTTCACTATGCTCTGCATGCGAGGTTTCACTCAGGAACCTTTCTGGCTCCCACGCTTTCTATTTGACAGAGTGCTGACCCTGGAAGCAATGAGGCAGCTATGTAATATTGATAATGATTACTAGGGAGGAAAGCATTTAACCTCCTATTTGATACTGTCGGTCATGTTTGGTTATGTATCACTGGTTAAGAAAAGGACTTTGAAGATTGAAACTTTAGAGATTCTGTATTCAAAGTTGGGTCATCTTAGGTTGGTGGTAATAAATGACACCTAGCAATACAACCCCGAAAATAATTTATCGAAGGTTGGCATAAGAATTTCACATTAGCCTCGGTTATTCTGGGACGCTCGAAGAAATGTTGAAGAGGGGAATTTAAGGTTATATGTAAGCTTTGAATATTTTCCTACTGAGGACAAGCGACCACCGTGGCTGAACTTTTACTACATAGCAGGGAAGCCCAACCCAAATCAAAAGATCAACCAGTCCCTGTGTATCTAATTGCATAAGCTCAAATGGAAGCTTGAAAATTTTTGAGACTTTTGGATATACCGGCAAGAGATTAAGGCAACTAACAAGCTTCATGAGGAGGTGGCTCTTGATGAAAAATTTGATGACATCTGGGAGAACGCGCATCTAGATGCAGAAAAGTATCTGAACCCTTCAATGTCGAAACAACAATATAGGAGGGAACAGATTGCCATGGATCCTGGAGAAGAAGTAACTCAGAATCCCCCTGCCATTGTGGAGAATCCAATGCATGAAGAAGATGTCCGTAAATAGCCTGCACAACAGGAGGATTCATCAAATGCACAAACGTCGGAGCCATCCAACTCCTCTAAATCAACCAGGAAGCGGCCAAGGACTACCAGTAGTAGAAGGCAGGTCATTGTAGACCTTGAGGATTCTCCGGATGAAAAGCGGCCAATTCATTCCACGATTCTCCCCGACCATTATTACAAGGCCTAGCAAAACCACTGATGCGTTGAATACGCTACCTTTCCCGCTAGCAGTCCCTCAAGAGTTTCTTTTTGCTGGTGGACTTGGTATCCTTTCTGAGGAATATTTCTCACAAGTGGAGGAAAATAAGAGCGCCCAAGCTAGCCGAATGCAAAAGAGGAGACAAAAGGATGCGAGCAGGCAGGCAGAGCCTCTCTTGAAAACTGTGTTCAATGAGAGCTAGAATTCGTTGATGTTTACAAAGATCACTCCCAACGTGATTGAATCGGTAGGAGAAATGCTACCAAGTGATTACTCTTTCAATGCCATTGGGCTAGACTTGCAGCAAGCCTGTCTGCAAGATAAGGTCGAGCTGATGGAGGAAACTCAGAATATTGTAACTACCGATTACCTCAAACTCAATCACCAGGCAAGGAAAAGGGAGGAGTAGATATCAGAGCTAAAGGGAAAGGTTTATATCTGGGTGAACAAGTATAAAGCCCAAGAAAATGAGATAAGTAACCTGGAAAAGGAGAGGAGTGATTTTGAAAGCCAAATCAAGGAGTTGCAGGTTATGAGAACGGAGATCGTCCCGACCCTCCAGCATGAGGTTGAGCAGAGTCGAGCAAATGAAGAAAACTTTCGCGTTGAGTCCGCACAATTGAGTGAAGGTATGAAGAAACTCCGACAGAGCACAAATGATGAAATAAATGAAATGAATGTCACATTAGAATCGGAAATTCAGAAAACAAAGCAGGACGAATTGGCCT
Organism: Sequoiadendron giganteum; assembly: GCA_007115665.2. NCBI lineage: Eukaryota > Viridiplantae > Streptophyta > Pinopsida > Cupressales > Cupressaceae > Sequoiadendron > Sequoiadendron giganteum. The sequence goes on along the minus strand of CM021109.1, from coordinate 285,041,940 downwards.
TGGAAGAAAAAGAAAAGGAAATTTCCACTCTAAGGGAACAAGTGTCCGCATTGGATAAAACTTATCAGAGCTAAAGGCGGACTTGAGCAATAGAGAGGCAAAGTTGGATATTTTGAAGACCCAACCTCTTACACCACAGATGAGCTCGTTGGAGATCGCCAAGGAGTTATATGCATCATACTGGGATTAAGTCAAGGCATTATGCCTTACTCTTCAGCCCACCCTGAAATTTATGGCATAGGCAACCAATCTATGCGGAACGGTAAGTGAAACGATCCAGCAGATTAACTAGGTGACTTCTGATAAGGTTCTGAAGGCTAGGATTTTGTTGGGAAAATTGTATATAGCTTCCGATGAGGCTTTGAATGATGTAGGTATCGAGGAAGGAACAACAATGGCCATGGGCATAAGCATCCTCATTTCTATGCATGATGTTTTCCAGCAGGTAGCAAAATGTAGGGCCAGGTTGAACCAGGTTACCAGTGACATGCGGGCAAAATTTTCTCGCTTAACTCAGAGAGGCCTCCCTTCGCCCTTCATTGCAGATCAGGCGGTAGCAGGTGTTGAACACATTGTTGCAAAGATCGAGGAGAAGAAGCAAGAACTTTATGTTTTCCAATCTTTTGATCAGTCTTCGACTGCCGAGAAGATTGAAGGGATCGTGCATCAGTTGGCACAGCTTTTTTTCCAGTTGGAATTAGAGACAAAAATATCTAGCGGATTGCCTTTCAAGGCAATTATCGATCTCAAGTTGGCACATGAAAATCTACGAGCTCTCTCTACGCCATCAAATGAAGTCTGGACTGGTCTACAGGCTGCCCTCTCGAAGTTGTGAGCGATTTTGGGATGCTGAACCAGGGTTTCTGGGGTTCTTCATTCCGCAAGCGAAATGTCCCAGTGAGTCACCAAACTGTTTCACAAAAAACCGCTTGCTTTCACGGTTTTTATTTTTTATCAAAGCCAGTTGTGCCTTACCTTTAAATTGCTAACATCCTTCGACGTGTGCCACATGGCTTCCTCTCGAAGCTTTTTGATTTTCCATGTTGCTTCGCTTTTTTTGGTCTCCGTCTGCGTGACACGTGGCTTTCTCTGGCCGCTTTCTGAACTAGGCCCACCATGCAGTATTCTATCGCTCGACGTCACCAACGTGGCTCCCTTTCGGAGCTTTTCGTTGGGAATCCCTTAGTCTTTTTGCTAGGCCCCATTTGCTCGATGCATGACAGTTCTTTATGCATCGATTATCTTGGAATTGTTGCTGCACCGTTTGTGCTCGCTTTTCATGTATTTAGTAAGACTGTTAGTTTGTGCTGTTATTTTTCTATAATGTATGAATGTCTGTTCTTCAGCTTTTGTGATTTTTCATAGCTAAATAAATACAAATCATGTTTCTCGACTCCTCTGTGTTGGCTAAAGTTATGTTGGATTATTCTATGCAAATTAGAGGGTGTTTGTTAGGTTTAAAGTGCTTTTGAGAAAATTTACTTAATAAACAACATTTTTGTGGTTCGGGCCTTTGCATCCCGCACTATGTTCTGGTAAATTTGACATCTCCAAAAAATCTGAAAGCATAGCCAGTAGTGGATCTTTGACTAAGTCACTTTCCCAATCTGCATAAAAAATCTCTATATGTCCAATGACTTAACTCCATTATTAATACAATGATAAATCAAACAATAATTAGAAGTCCCACACGGATATCTAAACACCCTTTTTACAAAGTCTAATGCTTTCTACCAGGGTTAGATGTAAAATTTCTCAAAACTCTCATTGCTTAAGCTATATTTGGTCTAGTACAAACCATTGCATACATCAAACTACTAAAAACACTAGCATAAGGAACCAGACATATCTTCAAAATCATCATCAAAATTAAGACACATGTCTAAATTCAACTTAGTACCTATCAGAAATCTACTGACTTACAGTCATGCATACTCAACCTTTGCAAAATGGTATCTACATACTTACTTTGACTTAACCAAAACTTTATGTGAACCCAATCCCTACTAATCTTCATCCCAAAGATATATTTAGCAGCCCCCAAATCCTTCATATCAAATGTGCTAGCAACCTAAGTCTTAAGCTCCATAATCATCACCTTGCTATTACCCATAAACATGTCATCAACATACAAGACAATAATTAGTATTTGATCATAAATAATCTTAATATAAACATAATGATCCTCTTCACTCCTAACAAAACCCATCTTCAATGCGAAAGCATCAAATTTTTGGTACCACATCTTGGGTGATTGTTTTAGATTATGTAATGATCATTTTAATCTTCAAGCCAAGTGTTATTTTCCTTTCATAACAAAACCATCAGGATATCACATATAAATCTCCTCTTCAAGATCCCCACGCAAGAAAACAATTTTAGCATCTATTTGTTGTATTTCAAAATCATAAGCAACAACAATAGATAAAAATAATCTAATAGAAGTTAACTTTGTAAGAGGAGAGAAAATTTCACTGAAATCAACTTCCTCTCTCTCGAAGTAGCCCTTGGCCACTTGTCTAACCTTGTACCACTCTAATCGACCGTTTACACCAAATTTATTGTTATATATACCCACTTGCAACCAATGGGCTTTCTTCCTTTGGGAAAACCAACAAGATCCCATGTGTCACAATTATCTAGAGCCATCATCCCCTCGTACATGACCTACATTCAAAACTCACTTTCCTTCGAAGATATAGCCTCCTTGAAAGATCTAGGTTAATTCTCAATACTTAACAAAACAAATACACAACGAAAATCTGGTGGGCTATGCCCGTCAATTGGGTTTCGTTGTCTTGTGGAACTTCTCAAGGAAGGAGTAATGGGCTATGCTTTTTCTTTTGTATGCTCATCCTCCACATCACCATTTGAACTCTCTAAACTCTCTTCTTCTTCTTCATCCTCTGATCCATCTAATTATTTTTTCACATGTGCATTTTCGTTCTTTTCTATCTTGTCTCAAAGTGCATTGTTTTAGACTTTTCTTTCTTCTTTGATTGTTATGGTCTTGAATAAGCTTTAAACTTCCTGAAAAATCACATGTCTAGAGAGAAAAAAATAGGTTAGAGGATTCCAAAGCTTATAACCTTTTACATTCTCACCATAATATATGAAGATGCATTCCGAGGATTTGGATCCAATTTAGATCGGTTTTCTTGAGGCACATGAAAAAAAACTCACAACTAAAGACTCTTATATGTGAAACAAATGGTTTTCTACCTATCAAAAATTCATAAAGAGTTTTACCAACAAGAGTTGAACAAGGAGATCTATTAATCAAATGACAAGCAAAACTTACAACTTCTACCTAAAAACACATGTCAAGCTTAGCACTGATAAACATACTCCTAGCTCTTTCCATTAAATTTTGATTCATTCTTTTTACTACTAGATTTTGTTGGGATGTATAAGGTGTAGTCTTCTTCCAAACAATAGTTGCATACTTACAAAATTCATCAAATTCCCTAGAACAATATTGACCCCCATTGTTAGATCTCATGTAATGTCCCCATTTTAGCCATACGCTCTTTTGTGGCTGATAGCCTATTTCCGGAAGCCTGTAGGCTCGTGAGAGGTAAAATTAGGGTTTCCAATTTCAGATGTAATTTCGAAGGTTTGCATGTATGAGTTTCTGACGCATGTTTGGTGGAGCTTTCTGGGTTTTTGGAGAGCTTCAAGATGAGGCAACATGCATGTTAAGATAATGACATGCAATTTTGACTGATATATTGCATGCAGGAAAGGTTTCTGGGTTTTTTTGGTTTTCAGAGACCTCTGAGATGATGTGACATGCATTTGAATCTGACAACATTTTTGGGCACTTACTATTTATATTAAGTCATGATAGCTACCCGATTTTGTGCTCAAGTTGATATTTGGAAACACTTACTATTTATAGTAAGTCATGATACTACTCAGTTGGTGTTCAGATGAAGTTTTGCAAATTTACTATCTATAGCAGCTTGCTATTTTTGGTAAGTCTATCTTTTAGCAGTATCATTCTAGCAGCAGCTCAATCATTTGCAATTCAATGTGGTTGATCAGTTTGGCTTTCTAATGGATTTGAAGTTAACTTACTATTTTTGGCATTCGCTATTTTTAGTAAGTCCATTTAGGGCAAAGGCATCATCATCAGCTTGGTTCAACTTGGAAAATGTCAGTTTGCTAATTTTAGCAGTTTGTCAGTTGCAACTTGGGTGTTGCTCTTGGCTACCTCTTTGGACTGAGTTCTATACGCCTAGGATTGATGACTTCAAGTCATTTTTTAAAAGGGGACATAAAGGGGCTGATTTGAGCATTTAATATTTATATTAAATGTTTTATTGTGCAACTTAAAGGTGGACACCGAGAGGATGATAAGTAATATTTTATTAATTCAAATAAAATAAATGCTTGAGGGGTGGCGTCCTTTGGAGGAAATTGAACAGTTTCCTGTGAGGAGTTACAAATTGCTTCATTTGTCATTTGAGCTTATATATTGATGCTTGGAGGAGAAATGATTATCTTTGGAAAATATTGTAAATTTATGTTGTTGAATTGATTTCAAAACCCGGCTAAGGGGGAGCTTAGTATTTTTACACCATTCTTCGGACTTGAAACTATGGTTTCCTAGATGGTCAATTGGGAGTGTGCTTCATTCAGACGTGCATATTGAGCTTCATTGTTGGAGAATTTTGATGTTATTTTCAATTTTGAGCTTGTTGGTTTAGTCATGGCTGAAGTAGATTTTCACTCGCAACTCTTTGAGTGATTTTTGTTTCATTTTGGGTATTGATGCAATCTTTTCCAATGCTAATGGCGACCCTTTTTGCAAAAAATCAAAATTTAATTTGAACTATTTGATTTTATTTTGAAGTTTTCTCCTCTAGGGAGGTTGTACCTTGCCTAGGGCTATCTTGGGATTCATGCATAATTATTTGATGAGTTTTTGATGTAGTTTCTTTGTGGGATATTAAGCGCCATCATCCTTAAGAGATTTTTCATTTTATTTTAGATCATTTGGAGGTGTTTTGAGAGTGTTGTGAGCATTTTAGTGTGTTTTAGTTTACTACTTATATATTTTTGTTTGTTGGTAATTCATATCAGATTGAGAATAGTTCTGATTTTGGCTTGTATTCTTGTAATTGAGAATATTAGAGGTGTGAGAGATCATCCTTCATCATTTGTAATTGATTATCTATCATTAACACTTGCAATTTCATATTTTGTACATTGTAAGATTGTAAACAGTAGTACTGTTCCAGTCATTTTCAATTCTGCATTTACTTTGTGTTTAATCCAAACATTTTAACCCCTGGTCGGTTTACTGCCAGTGTGGAGGAAAGAAAAAGTTGCATTTATCATTTTTCACCCATTGTTTAAGTGGAGAATCCCCACTATATGTGGATGCTTGCTAGTAGCAGATGAATTGCTCTTTATTGTAATTATCTTCCCCCACTGTACAAGTGGTAGTGTGGATTTCACATGGTCGAATCACCACCTGCTTTACATTTCCAGCATTGAATTCAATTCAGTTGTTCCTAACAATCCCTTCCCATATGCTATCACCTCGCCTTCAATAGGATCTCGGTGAACATTCTTGGCGAAGGTTACATTCAGTTGGATTATCTTTTGGGAGCTAATGCTAACATTTGGCGTAGTGTTGGTTTGTGTTGTGGAAATGTTGAGAAAAAATTAAGGGGCACATTTCATCTCAACACCCCTATCTTATAAAATGTTTTTTTTTCAACTAAGTATTCAAATTCTTTAAACTTAGTAAAAACATCATATTTTGCATGCATTAAATAAATCCAAATTTATCTTGATACATCATCAATGAAAGTAACATAATAATAATTATATTTTTCAAAAAAATCAACATCCATTGGTCCAAACACTTCCAATTGAATGATATTTTACAAAATCTTATCTTTGCTAGTTCATAATTAGTCCCATTATGAAATGATGATCTATTTTTTTTACCAAACAAACAATGCTCACAAAAAATATTTTTACCAATAGAATAATTAGAATTACCATCAATCTACGTTTTATTCAAAATGCTCTTAAAACCTTTTTCACTTATATGACCAAATCTATGGTGGCACAATGTACATGCATTTTCAATTCTAGTTACATTAGTAGAGTTACAAAACATAGAGGAATTAATCCTAAACAAAGTCCCTATTCAAGATCCTTTAGCAATCACCAAAATCCCTCTTACCGACCTACAACTAGACTTGTCAAATGTCATATACATTCCAAAATCATTCAACTTGGATATTGAAAGTAAATTTCTTGCAGTCATGGAATATGTAAAATATCATCAAGGGTTTTAACCCTTCCATCACTGAAACACAACTTAACCTTTCCCTTACCAACAATATTTTTTGTGCTATTAGCACCTGTAATGGTGCAAATTTGCACCCTAGAAAAATTTACCATTTATTTTACCCTTACTTTAGAAACTATAAGTTCAATGATGCAAATATCGTTTCTATCTTCCCATTCCTTCCATGTAGCCTTGTATTTTTGCATCGGTGGAGGATTTTTTGTTGGGGATGTGTGCACACTGCACAGATGTCTATGTGTTGCACTACAATCCTGACAGGATTCCTACCTTTGAAATTTACAAAGGTGTTATGTTTCTGGTTGGCCAAAAATATAACGTCCTCTATCCACTCTTGACCAACGAAAATTGTCCCTTTACCTCATTTTTGCTAACTCAAACTCATTCTTTAATGTTTGAACATTCTTTAACTCACTCTTATGGTGTTTCATTCATTTTCAAGCTCATTGTTCAACTCTTCTTGCTCGTTTTCTTGCCTCTTCTTGCTACTGCAATCTCTCTTCTTGGACTCTACAACGCTCTCTTGTTGCAACACCATCATTTTTGCAGGGTCTACGAAGATTCATTATCTTGGAAAGGTGTAATCTCTTATCTTGTTCTCTTGGCCTTGAGTGCTAGTAGAAGGGAAGGCGATATTTCTCTTTTTTATTTATTTGCATCATTATGTCTTATAGAGTAGCATTCAAGTTGTCTTTGCACTCTATTTGTTAGTGTCTTTTTTATTTTGTATTTATTGATTTTCTCTATATTGTGGCATCTTGGATGTTCGTGGAGGTGGGAACACTAAAATGGGGGTCTAACTATGGTAGACCTCAAAACACAACCCAACACTTTTTTTGTTTTCGTGTGTGTAGGCATCGTTTCGTCCATTTGGAGTTATAGTTGAAGAATTAGATTTCGTGTAAATGGTACCTACTCTATCTTTGTCATTTTCATACTAGAATAGTTTTTCCATATTATTCTTGTTGTACTCTTTGTTTTTTGCATTTTCTCTATCAAACTATGAAACCTCAATAGTTGGGTCATAAGCACCTGCCCCTTTGTGTTTTTTGGCAGTTTATCAAACCTTTGTCCGTATAAGACACTAGTGCATCCTTGAGACACTAGCATGGTGTGATGGAGTTTGGTTCTCGCGCTTCCATCCTTAGACAGTGAGTTGTTTGGTCAATAGTTTGAAACATTTGTGGCTAACTCACTTGATTTCTAAAACACCTGTCAAATTTTTTGAGGTAGTTTAGGGAAGTTCATTTCTTGTGGTTCTCTTATGACCTGGAGCCTTGGGGATGATGAATCCCCCTACTCTACATTTTTGATGAATCCAACATGAAAGTCTTGTTTTCGATTCTTAGTGTCGGATATCTTTCTCTCATACCTTGGGTGTGTTGTGGGTTTAGGTGTTGTGAAGCTTTATGAGCTTTACAACTCATTCAACAACCTCTAGGAACATTGTTAGAAGGACCATATGACATATAAAGATGGATTCTAAGGTCACTATAGGTCCTACCTTTGAGGAAATAATTTCAAGAATAAACATGAGTTTCTCTAGGCCTTTTCCCTACCCCTCCTGCTTCTCCTACCACTTCATCTATGGAGGAAGACGATGCTCTCAAGGTTCCCGCAAAGAAACTTATTTCCCTAGACAAAAGACTTGGGGAGTTCAGGAAGTATCTGGGGAAAGGACTATGGCTAAGGTCGCTAAGGTTGTTAATGACTTAAGAGTAATGTTGGACAAGGATTGAATAAGTCTAGAATTTATCTGGGGCCTTGTTGACATTGTGGACACTCATGTCTCATCATACAATCCTAGGTTGGGTGTTGCCTAAGACCTTGCATCCGATACCGTTAAGAGATATATAGAAGTCTTGATGCCTAAGGTAGTTTGTATGGATGAGACTTGTCGTTGTGTTGACACCACCTCTGGTCCTTGAATGACCCCATCATTATTGTAAAAAAAGTACCCTTGGGTTTCAACTCTGTTAGTTTTAACAATCCTAGTGGTAATCTTGGAGCCCATGCTAGTTCTAGTGGTGGGGTCTCTACGGGTATGGGGGCTGGTGGCTCTGGTGGTTTTGGTGGAGCTTCCACTGGTCATATTTCATCCTCTGACCTTGTCTTGAATGCCTTGTTGAAGAACATGGTTCAAATGCAAAACCAGTTAGCAAACCTATCTAGTTCTACCTCTCAACCTATCTTTCAACCTTTCTTCCATCATAGTCCTCTATCTATTGCTATTCTAAACACTCTTATCCCTCAGGGGATGAAGATTCCAAAAATTAAAAAGTATAGTGGTTGTGGAGATCCTCAAATGCACATTTTAACATTCAATGCTATATGCATTGATTTCTTCCCTCACGATGCTCTAATGACTAATATTTTTTTGAGATCCCTTAAGGACACCACCCTTGAGTGGTACTCTTCCTTATCAGATAGCTCTATCTTTTCGTTTGATCAGTTGGTAAACCAATTCTTGAGGTAGTTCCAATCTAATATCAAATCGAAGATGACCTTTTCGGATCTTGTCTGGTGTAAGCAAGGGGACCACAAAAAGATAATTTATTTTATCACTCACTAGCAAGTGCTATTTTCACAAATTTCTTATCCTTTACTAGATTTAGATGTTTAAAGGGTCTTCATTGGTAGCTTACAGAAGCAGTGGTAAGAGAAGTTTTCCTTGATGAAGTACCCTTCTTTTGCACACCTTATGTTGCAATTTTTGAATACCAACAAATGGTTGAATAGTTCGGTGGTTCATGCTCACTCTCTCATCCTGATACCCTGTCTGTAGTGTCAGTTTCTAGTTAAAACAAAGTTATTGAAAATGTGGTCTCTACATCTAAGTACAAGGGCTTGGGGTGCAATAGACATTTCAAAAAATTATTTGAGTCTTATACTGCTATTTTAAAGAAGTTATTAAAAGATAAAGTCCTAACATTTCCAGAACCCCGACCTTTGACTAAGTCATATCCTAAATGATATAATGAGCAATAAATTTGTGAATTCCACCAAGTGCACAAACATGACACCGAATGATGTGTGCACCTGCATCACGAGATTCAGGACTGCATTGTTGACGGGACTATCCATCTCGATGGGAAGAAACATAATTCTAATAAATCCATGGCCAAGGCTAACAGTGTATTGCAAATTTATACTAACCCGTTTCCCTCTCATTTTACAAATCTAGTAACACAATATTTTGCATCTTTTGAGTTAGTTCCATCTAAGTATGTGAACATGGTTTCATTCACGCGTATCCTTCCTTCTAAAAATGTGAGTGCAACACCTGACATAACATTCACCTCACATGATGAGCCTTTAAAAAGGAGTCTTCCTTGCTATACATTCTTGCCTGAATTAATGGAAACATTGTACTAGTGTCTTAGTTGATCCGACGATTCGGGTTAATGTGATAATAGAGGAGACTCTATTTATAAATATCTTACATATGGAGAGGTATGAAGAGTCGAAGACCACACTCTGTACCCACGATGGACTCTCGGTGGCCCCTATGGGCTCTATTTCTTTATCAGTCTTCGTAGGACCCAAGGTTGTTGATACTTCATTCATTATCATTCTAGAGTCTTTGTTCTAAGCTAGGCTAGGAATCCCTTGAATAGCCTATGTGAAAGGCATTGCCTCTGTAGTTCATAAATGTTTAAAATTCCCTCATGAAGGTATTGTGCATGTGGTGCATGAAACTAGCTATAAATCGCAAGTGTCACGTGGGTTTTCTCACTGGATCACTTTTGGCCTGCCCCGGTTGGACCTCTCCCTCCTAGGGGAGATTTGTTGTATAAATTTTATATTAAATATAAGAATGGGGTCTCAATGTTGAAGGCTAGTTATCTGATGTCTCCTTATGTGATTTCTGTAAAATTTTCTATGGTAGCACAACAACAAGTTACATCTTTTGCCCCATCCAAGGAAAAGGGGAAGATTGCTCGCGCTCTAGAGCCTTCTCCTTTTATATCTGCAATTCCATCTACTTCTGCTTCTCGTCCTACTACAAAATCCTCATATTTCACTCCCATGCCTTGCATGGGAAGTGTGATGGTGCTTGCATGGCGAAAAGTGGAACGTCAAGTTTTTGAACTTCCTGTGCTACCCACGGTACCACAACCTGTTGTCTACGGTAGGGGAAGTCTTCCCATGGGGTTGTTTTTGCAAGTATGAAGGTTTTGTCATTGATGTCAAAAAAAAATCTACTAACTGGTGTTGTCATTGATGTCAACTATGTGATGAAGATGTCGAGGATATTGAGAAAATTGTGAAAAAAAAGAAAACAGGTTGATGTAGGTTGTACATGTATAGTTGAGACCTTGAGGAAGTGTTGTGAGTACACTGAGCTATCTTTTTGTTGCAAAGTTTCAAGATGAGTTGGAATGAAGTAATGAGCTGATATGATGTCTTTGGTACTTGATTTCCAAGTGTTTTTTAGAAAATTTGATAAACATAGTAAACTATGTTGTGCAAGTGTTCATAGTGTGCTCTGTGTTTCTTGTATGTTGATGTTATGCCTGTGTGAATCTTATATGTTACTCAAGGTTGTTAGAGGTTGTTATATTTAGAATTTGGCTTTTTAGATTGTTGTACAGTGTGATATATTCTCACTAGTGTGTGAGCTAGTCTTTCAATAATGTTTTTTGTGGCTTAGGATAAATGTATTTGCTCTGCGTTTCTTCGTTGTTTGGATTCAGGTTGTGCAGACTTGGGAAGTTGCTTATAATTCTTTATCTTTTTGTATTCAAGATTTTACTTGATTTGGTGTAGTACAGAGTGAGTTTCATTTGTCAATATGCAAATAAGGGTTACCAGTTATTCTGAAATGAATTACTTGTATGATGTGAACTTGGATGAAGTGTTTGATGAATCTTAAGTAGTTCGTGGATTACTCTAGATTGTGTTCAAGTGAATTATGTTGTCTGGAAGTTTCAGATTGATTTGAGGAAGTGTGTATTTAATGATTATGGTTTTTAGCACGTGTATTGGCTGACCTTGTGTTTGACACTACATGTGAGCTTATGAAATCTTGTTGAGAGGTTTTTGGATCTATTTGGGTCCTAATTAAGAATTTATGTAGGTTTCCTTCATTCCTATCCACCATGGGAATATTTAGGTACCAAACTATTTTGAATTTGTATGCATAGCGGCTAGTTACCGACATTAGAGAAGTTTTTTGAGGTTGAGGTTGATATAAATAAGTATGGTGTTGTGGTGAGATGAAGGATAAAATAAGTAAGAAGCAAGCTAGATTTGAGATTGATGTGAGTGATGTGTGGGATGCAAATTTGACAGAGTAGTGCGAATTTCAATGTTAAGGTTCCTGAAGCAGTGAATTGAAGGCATCTAAATCATTCATGCAAGATTGCAAAAGTTTCCAAGAAATTGTGGTGGAATCCTTGTTGCATTGATAAGTGTTCTTTGTGTAACAATATTCTTCTATCTTCTTGTATTTATTTATGTGTAAGTGAGCCCTGGCTGTGAGCCTTTTGAATAGTGTGTCCTATTCTAACAGTGAGACCTTTTGTACCGGTTTTGCTATTACTTAAATTGTGAGCTAATCCTCACTGTGGTTTTTCCCTCATTGGGTTTTCCATGTAAATCTGGTGTTCTCTTGTGTATGGTGTTGCTATTTCATTTTTTGTTTTCTACATTTCATGTTTAATCACATTAACAAAATAAGGTTTTAATGAATGCTTGTGGATCTGATTACTGTTGAAGATTTTGAAGGTTTAATTTTCTACAACTGATTCACCCTATCCCTCAGTTGTCTTGTTCATTTCAATATTGGTATTAGAGCAAGGTTCCTTGGAGAAGATCTTAACAACTTAAGGTAGATTCGAGATTACAAACAAGGTTTCTTTGGAATGCCCAAGATTTGATGGCACAAATTATGCATTCTGGAAGACAAAGATGGAAGTATATCTGGCAGCTCAAGGATATGAGATTGAAAAGGCTTATCATACTACATATACTCCACCTCCAAATGGTCTGAGTACAAGTGCAGAGATCAAGACACATGAAATCAATGGTAAGGCAAGATTTATTATTGTGAATAGTCTTTCAAATATATTAATTAGTAAAAGTTATGAGTTTGAAGACTCCTAAAGAGATTTGGGATAAGATAGAAAACATTTATGAAGGAGATTTGAAGGTCAAACAAGTAAAGTTGTAGAAATTGAAGGCACTGTTTCAAATGATGCAAATGTCTGACGAGGAAACAATTAAAAGCTACATACAAAGAGTTGATGAGTTAGTACGTGCTATGAGAGGCCTTGGTGCAACAGTTAAAGAATCTAAAGTAGTAAAGAATGTTATTAGATCTCTTCCTGATTGTTACAGTGAAAAGTTATCTGCTATTGAGGAAACTATAGATTTTGATCATTATTCTAGAGATCAATTGATTGGTACATTAACTACATTTGAGATGAGAAAACTTAAGAAAGGCACAAAAGTAGACACTACTTTCAAGACTAGTAAATCAGAGAAGGTTGAAGAATCAGATGGAGAAGATCTTGATGATTTGGAAGGTAAATTACCTTTCAAATGTTTTAGTTGTGGTGGTATAGGTCATGATGCTTCTAGATGTCTGAAAAGAGCTATAAACAATAAGAGTAAGGAGAATAAAGGAAAGATGATTAAGAAATCTTATTATGTGAGAGAAGATGTTGGAATTTTTGATGATGAAACTGATTATGGAGATTTTGATGATAATGAATGCTTGTTTTTTGCTATAAAAAAGAATATGTTTTTGCTAACCGTGAAATTTGTGTGAAGGAAAGTGTTCTAGAGATGAAGGATAAGGTTGAAGGTACTTTGGTATCTTTTTTTCATGTCAAAGAGGATAATAATTATTGGGTTGTTGATAGTGGTTTATCTAATGACATGACTGGAGACAAAAGTAAGTTTGTTAAAATTGAAAATTATGATGAAGGATTAGTTAAATTTGATGATGATTCAAGAGCTAAGATTTATGGAATAGGTTCAATCAATTTTGATGGCAAGCATAACACTAATAATGTTTACTATGTTAAGGGTTTAAGGAATAACCTTTTGAGTGTTGGAAAAATGTGTAGCAAATGATATAATCTTGTGTTTAAAGATGAAACATGTGAGATCAGGAAAAGGTCCATAACTGTGATTGTTGTTGGTAAGAGAACGGATGGAAACATCTATCAGCTCAAGGGTGTTTATGGTCATTACTTTATGTCTTACATTAATGATACTTGGTTATGGCACCGAAGGATGTGTCACATGAATTTTGATAATTTGGAAAGAATTAGTTTAGTTCATGCAGTGAGATTTACCAAGAATCACAAAGCCTATTAATGTTTTTTGTGAGAGTTTTCAATTTGGAAAACAAAAAAGGAGTAGCTTTAAAAGGAAAGGAAAAATCTACTACCTAATTATTGGAATTAGTGCATACAGATATTTGTGGTCCTACAAAGGTGAGAAGTCTACAAGGTGACTGGTACTTTATGCTTTTGATTGATGATTACTCTAGAATGACATGGGTCACTTTTGTTAGAGAGAAATCTGATGCATTAGATAAATTCAAGGCATTTAAATATATGGTTGAGAATGAAATGGATTTGAAAAATCAAATGTTTGAGGTATGATAGCGGAGGTGAATTCACCTCCAATGAGTTTAACATGTTTTATGAAGTTCATGGAATAAAGAGGAATTTGTCTACCCCTAGAACTCCTCAACATAATGTAGTTATTGAAAGGAAAAAAAAACTATTCAAAAGGTTGCAAGGACTATGATGAAAGAGGAAAATCTACTGGAATTCTACTAGAGAGAATCTATTCATACTATTTTTTATATACTTAACAGAGTTCAAGCTAAAGATAACACAAAGACTCCCTATGAGCTATGGTATGGAAGTATTCCTACTATGAAGTACTTTAGAGTGTTTGGAAGCAAATGTTACATCAAAAGAGAAGAAGAAAACTTAGGAAAGTTTGATGCAAGGTCTGATGAAGGTATCTTCCTTGGATATTCTATTAAAATAAAAGTTTACAAATGTTACAACAAAAGGTTGAGGAAAATAGTTGAAATTGCAAATGTTAAAGTTGATGAAAACTTGCAGAATTCGATTGTAGTGGATGGATATGTGTCAGATGAACATGAGTGCAAAATTGAAGAAGAAAATTTTGATGGAAAAGAAGTACAAAATGAAGAGGAAGAAGCTCCAGAGAATACCCCTAAAACCCCTAAGTATGTGCAAAATAATCATTGTGAAGATCAAATAATTGGAGAAAAAAGGAAAGGTGTATTGACAAGAAGAAAAGCTGCTAAAGTTGAGGTAAATCTGTGTTTAATTTCTAAAGTTGAACCTAAAATAGTGAGTGAAGCATGTAAAGATGAACATTGGATGAAGGAAATGAAAGAAGAACTTATGCAGATAGAAAAGAATCAGACTTGGGAATTGGTTCCTAGACTGGCAAACAAGAACATAATTGGAACTAAGTGGGTATTCAAGAACAAGCTGAATGAAAATGGAGAAGTAGTAAGAAATAAGGCAAGACTTGTGTGTAAGGGTTACTCACAAGTGGAAGGTATAGACTTTGAGGAGACTTTTTCTCTTGTGGCTAGGATGGAAGCTATCAAATTTTTTTTGGCATTTACAACAGACAAATATTTTAAGGTTTATTAGATGGATGTGAAGTCTACATTTCTGAATGGAGAGTTGGAAGAAGAGGTTTACACGAAGCAACTGGAAGGATTTCAGTTTTCAAATTAACCGGATATGGTATGTAAGTTGAAGAAGGCACTATATGGATTGAAGCAAGCTTCTAGAGCTTGGTATGCAAGGTTGGATAGGTACTTGATACAACAAGGATTCAATAAATGCACCACAAATAGTAATCCTTACTTCAAAATTGAGGAAGAAAATATCTTGATAGTAGTTGTATATGTGGATGATATTATCTTTGGTGGAAATGAAGCTATGTGTAATAAGTTTGCAGAGGAAATGTAGAAAGAGTTTGAGATGTCAATTTTTGAGGAGATGAATTTATTTCTTGGGCTACAAATCAATCAAACAGATAAAGGGATATTCATTTCAATCTAAGTATGTCAAAGATATGTTGAAGAGGTTTAGAATAGATGACTCCAAACTGGTATGCACTCTTATGGTGACTGGTTATAAATTGATCAAAGATGATGATCCCCTAAGGCTGATCAAAGCAAGTATAGATCTATAATTGGTGGACTGTTATATTTAACTGCTACTAGACCAGATATCATGCATGTAGTTTTTATTATAGCTAGATTTCAAGAAGATCCTAAAGAGACACATGTTGCAACTATGAAGAGGATATTTAGATACTTAAGAGGCACTCTAGATTATGGCTTGTGGTATCCTAAGGGTATTGATTTCACATTAAGTTCTTATACAGATATAGATTGGGTTGGTTGTGTTGATGACAAGAAAAGTACAAGTGGTGGTGCATTCTTTCTTGGATGTAGATTGGTGTCATGGTTGACAAAGAAGCAGGTTTCAATTTCTTTATCTACTCTAGAGGCTGGATATATTGCAAAAAAATCATGTTGTACAAAAGTTTTTTGGATGAGATAGACATTGAAGGATATCAGAGTTGTATATGATGAGCCTATATCTATCTTTTGTGACAATACAAGTGCAATTAACATTTCAAAGAATCCAGTGATGCATTCAAAGACAAAACATATATCTATTAGGTATCATTTTTTGAGAGAGAAGGTTATGGAGAATGAAGTGAAGCTTGAGTATGTACCTACAGAATATCATATTGTTGACACATTTACTAAGGCGCTTCCTAAAGATAATTTTGAGTATCTCTAGGAGAAGTTGGGGGTTATTGCCCCTCCTTCCTTGAACTAGATGCATATGTATATGCATCAATCTGGTGGATCTATGGATCTATCTCTTGTATGGACTGATGTTGGTGGCTACCTATCAGGAGGAGTAGTTAGTGTCACGTGTTGTCACTTTTGCAGTATTGTTGATTTATTTGGGTGTACTCCTAAGGGGGAGTATTCAGAGTAGGTATTTTGGTTTATTATGAAAGAGGGAGAATAATGCAAAACATTATATCCTTTTCCATAGATGTCAAAGGGGGAGAATATATCATGTGAAAATTGAAAGGTATCAAGGGGAGAAAGTTGTGTATATTGTCAAATCATTCAGGGGGAGAAAATAAAGTGTGTTGAGAGTTGTGTTGTCTTTGATGGTTTTTCACATATTGTGTTGCCATTAATGAAAAAGGGGTGGATTTTTGCAAGTATGAAGGTTTTTTCATTGATGTCAATACGAAGTCTACTGACTGGTGTTGTCATTGATGTCAACTATGTGATGAATATGTCAAGGATATTAAGAAAATTGTGAAAAAAAGGAAATCAAGTTGATGTAGGTTGTGCATGTATAGTTGAGACTTTAAGGAAGTGTTAGGAGTATATAGATCTATCTTTTTGTTGTAGAGTCTTAAGATGATTTGGAATGAAGTAATGAGCTGAGATGATGTCTCTGGTACTTGGTTTCTAAGTGATTCTGAGAAAAAATGATAAATAAAGTAAATTGTGTTGTGCAAGTGTTCATAGCATGCTCCGGTATTATGCTCTGCATTCCTTCTATGTTGATGTTATTCCTATGTAGATCTTACAAGTTATTCAAGGTTGTCAGAGGTTGTTATATTTATAATTTTGGTTTGTGGATCATTGTACAATGCGAGATATTTTCACCAATGTGTGAGCCAGTCTTTTAGTGATGTTTTATATGGCTTGGGAGAAATGTATTTGCTTCGTTTTTCTCCGTTGTTTGGATTCAGCTTGTGCGGACTTGAAATTTTTTTTTATAATGCTTTTATCTTTTTGTATTCAATATTTTACTTGATTTGGTGCAATACAAATTGAGTTTCATTTATCATTATGCAAATAAGGGTTACTAGTTGTTCTGAAATGAAGTACTTGTATGATGCGAAATTGGATGAAGTGTTTGATGAATCTTAAGTAGTTCATGGATTACTCTAGATCATTTTCAAGTGAATTATGTTTTCATAAAGTTTCGGATTGATTTGAGGAATTGTGTACTTAATGATTATGGTGTTTATCACAGGTAATTGTTGATCTTGTTTTTGACACTACATGTGAGGTTATGAAAGCATGTTGAGAGGTGTTTGGGTCTATTTCGATCCTAATTAAGGATTTATGTAGGTCACCTTCATTCATATCCACCATGAGAATGTTTAGGTGTTGACCTATTTTGAATTTATATGCATAACAACTAGTTGCCAACATTGGAGAAGGTTTTTGAAGTTGAGGTTGATATAAATAAGTATGGTGTTGTGGTGAGATAAAGGATGAAAGAAGTAAGAAGCAAGATAGATGTGAGATTGATGCGAGTGATGTGTGGGATGCGAATTTGAGCATACCAATGCGAATTTCAATGTTAGGGTTCTTGAAAGAAGTGAGTTGAAGGCATCCAAAATAATTCATGTAAGATTGTGAAAGTTTGTGAACAATTGTGGTGGAATCCTTGTTGCATTGAGAAGTCTTCTCTATTTAACATTATTCTCTTATATTCTTGTATTTCTTTTTGTGGCAGTGAGCCCTGGTAGTGAGCCTTTTGGACAGTGTGTCCTATTTTGGCAGCGAGTCTTTTGGACAGTGTGTTCTATTCTGGAAGTGAGCCCTTTTGTACTG